>CAWVOI010000058.1:67500-230738 GCA_963930915.1 Forcipomyia taiwana
CTGGAGAGGGCGTGCCATTGAAGACGTCCTTGGGATCAAGTACTTCTTCAGCCGCCCGCTTTCGACTCTGCTTCCAGAGAGACTGTAGCTTGGCATAGTTTCGCCGTCGACGTTGTCTCGCATTCCTCGGGTGGGCCGTACCCGAACCATTTTGCCTCACTCTTCCTCTGGTTCGGGCATCCCGAGGTTGTTTACCAGTAGCAAGATTTACCCAGGCAGTGAGGCGATCGCCTGCAATCTCCGTACCAGCGATAAAGTCAGCTAGAAGTGACTTTATGCCAGTGGCAGCTCGATTGGTCAAGTCTTCAAGCTCCCTCAACAGGGCCACTGCGGCTTCAACCATTGCAGCACCTGTTTGCACTTCCGTTTCCGGTTGTGCTTGAGGGGGACCCTGGACTCGTATGGCCTCGTCCAGGGTAGCCTCAGCTTGTCGGACCTTTCAGTCAAGGACCCAGTCTTATTGACGCTGAAGGTCCTTTTGTCCCGATCAATAGGGGTCCAACGAGGGTCAATTTGATTATTCTGCATGAAACGCCTGATATTCTCGTTCTGCTTCAGAATCTGACCAACCTTTGGGTCATCAAACTCCACGTAGACGCTTCTCGGCTCGTGGTTGTATTTAACGACCTTGCGGAGGATTCCGCAAGCGCCATTAAATAAGCCGTCCGCAACATCGATGTTAGCTGTGACCATGTACCTAAATCATTTAGAATATTTTGTAATTCAAATCAAATAAGTAGTAATCTAAAGTAAAATATGTCATTAAAATATATCATTTAAATAATCATTCATTTTACATTTTTAGTCTTATTATCGCTCTCCGTGAAGCAGCGCGACTTGAACAATTCCTCGTCTTCCGCTGTTAGGGTTCCCTGTGCTAAACGAGTAAGAGCTTCCGCAAATGAAAGGTCATCTCGCTGAAGCATTATTTGCTTTAGCTCATATAGCTGAAAAAGTTGCCATAGCGGGTTGTCGACGATCCTTCCGGTGCCTTTGAACTTGAAAGAAAAGCCACCTTCCACAGGTGCTAGCTGGTTGAAGCCCCAACGACAATGACAGATCGCCCTCCAAAGATGGTGTTTGGACTTGAGGTCTGAAAAACGCTCTTGAGATTCTCCTGAATCTGTATAAAGAGCGTGTTAGGCAGCATCGAGATCTCGTCAGTGATTACGAGCTTTAGACGAATGAGCTTGGAGGCAAGAGTGTTGAGCTGGTCGTAGCTGATACGGATAACTTTGCCTCTGCTTGCTGAGAGCATGAACGCAGCGTGAGTGGTCATCCCCCCGATGTTGCATGCTGCCTTGTCGGTGAATGCCACGAGAAGTACTTCGAAGTTTTCAGCAGCAAGATTGTCAAAACGGTAGATTCGCGTCACTGACTGGAAAAGTGCTTGAATCAACTTGCTTTTACCGACTCCAGCACCGCCACTGATGAAGTAGTAAAAGGGCAAGTCTCGCTTTTCTTTGAAGAGACTGATCACGTGCATGAGGTTCTCTCTGGCCGACGTTCAGCTGGTTGCATAGCGCGATGTAAGCTTCCTCACTCAGCAGGTTGGGTACTGTGTAAGCCTTTACTCGTTCCGTCGGTCTCTCAACTGGATCTCCAAGCTCTCAGTTTATGTCGGGCTACACTACGTTGTCGTCAAAGTTGTGGTGTACGTACACCCAGGTGAAGACAATAGTTGTCAGCAGCTGTCACGAACGGTCAGTCTAGACTATGACGCAGGCACACGACATTGGCGCAGTCGGCAAATGGAATTTTACTTCAATATTGGCCATGGAATCAGGTGAGAATAGTGAAAATAGTTGTAAGAAGTGAGAGTAAACACGAGTGACATGGAGGTTTTAGCCCAGCTGGCCTGCGAGTGGCAAGGTGCCGTAGGATCTGATTTCGACGCCGTCACGCTTCCATGTTCCGTCCGAAGAAGTTAATCACTCTGTTTTCACTCATGAGCGATCCACAGCACACTTGCTGCTTAGCAATCGAGTTGCAAAAGCCACTTCTTAGTGCAAAAGCTGGGCTGCGGTGCCCGCAAGATGGAAAGCCAGGAACCTTGCCTGCAACAAAAGCGAAGCCGGTAACGGTCACCCGCAATGGGAATCTTCCCAACGTATCCAATTGGAAATCTACATTTTCAGTGATACGAAGCCGAGACAAGCTCTCGCAGAAGCCGAGATAGAATCTCGCAAAAGCTAAGCATTAGCGCTTGCAAGTGAATAAAGCCAGGAAGCTTTGCCCTGCAAACCTGAGCCAAATCGCTTCGGCTCTCCCCAGTCAAACGTTTGATCTTTCAAACAAACGACTTTCTGCAGCCAGGTTTCGCACACCCTAGCACACACCTGCACACTCAAAGCCAGATTCAACCCTACAAATTACACTTCCGTGCCAGGCCTGTCCTGCAGCGAAGTCTTAGCGCTTAGCCCAAATTCAGATTAACGTTAACTTATGACGCTTCTCGTCTTACGTAAGCACAACCGTTAACGGTTATTACTTTGCAGATGGACACGTGATCACTAGCTTTCAACCAGGCCCCGAGAGCTCCGGAACGGACTAGATAAAATGGAAGCGGGCATTCGAACTTTTCGCCAGATCGAAGAACATCCAAGGGGAACAGCGGCAGAAAGACACACTCATTTCAAAAGGAGGGGAGAAGCTCCAAGCAGCCTACGGAGCCCTTCCTGGAGCTACTTTCGACGAACGCCCCAACAGCACACAGCCGTACAAACAATGTATATGTTAGCTTTATTGGATGCTTATTACGCACCTAGACTGAATACTCAAAACGAGAACGTAAAGCTGCTTAAAATTAAGCAACAGAAAGACGGAAAGTTTGAAGCCTTCCTACTCAAACTGAGAAATCATTGCGAAAGATGTGAGCGCGAACAAGCGCTCTGTTCAAATAATCGTCGGCATATAGGACAACCAAACAAGAAAGAAGCTTTTTAAGCAAGAGCGGTCTTTGGACGACGCCATCCAAATCTGTCCAGCTGCAGAGGCTCTCAACGAGAATCTGCGCTCATTCAACGACGAACAGGAGTCAGCCAAAGGGCAGTAGACATCCATCGAGTGAGCAAGAGCAACGCAATGCCTGCAAAGCAGTCCGGAAAAAGTGTATGTACCGCGGAGGTGAAGGCCACAAAGCCAAAGCGGTGAACTGCCCAGCTTTTGGCAAATCTTGTTCTTATTACAAAGGGCAAATCATTTCGAGAAAGTCTGCAAAAAAGAAGAAAGCTGACTCTGCAGCCGATGACTTCTCAAGAAATGATAGGGGATGCAAGCGCGGAAAACCAAATTTCGATGATGACAAAACTGAGCCACGAGAGAAGAAAGTCAGATTCCTACAGGCGGCCGAAAGCGACGTCGAGGAAGGTCGGAACTTCATTTTCCACATCCGAGGTGTGGGAAAACGTCTAGTTCTACAGTTCGGAAAATGTTCTCTCTCAATGATCATAGACTCAGGCTCAGACATCACACTGATCTCCGCACAAACCTTCAACACGTTGAAGGAAAACGGTCTAGTCCTCGGGGATCTAAAATCAGGAAAGGCGGAACCCACCTGCCACTCGTACGAATCCATTGCTGAGCCGATCAGCATACTCTGCACCTGTAAGACAACAATAAGCTTCAAAGAGCGGGAATCTTCCGAGAAAGTTTAAGTCGCGAAGAACGGGAACGACAATCTCCTAGGCTTTAACACGGCCACAAGCCTAGAAATCTGTTCCATCGGTGACCTAGGAGAGCTAATAAAAAGAAAGGCCGTTAACAATATAGCTCTCAACGAAAATTTTCCCTTTATCCCGGACTACGTGATAAAGCTCGAGATCGACAAATCAATAACCCCAGTTCGTCATCCTATCAGACGCATTCCTTTCACCCTGGAAGAGAAAACGGAAGAGAAATAAAGCAATTTCTCACCCAAGGAATAATCGAATGAGTCACACATCCAGCAACGTGGCTCTCGCCTAGCCACCCGGTCCTAAAAGGGGCAAATGACGTTCGTCTTACGGTATATCTCAGAACAGCCAATAAGGCGACCGTCCGAAACTTCTACGTTTTTCCCCCCGTGGAAGACCTCATATTCAGCATCAAAAAACCCGTAAAAGTCTCCAAAATTGATCTCCCAAACGCCTTTCATCTCTTTCGTCTCCATACCGAGTCAAGAGATATAACAACGTTTTCTACAAATCCGGAAACTATCGATTCACTAGACTAAAACTCGGCATAAACAGCGCGCCAGAAGAGTTCTGCGCAGGTGACTGAAATCACAAACAGCTGCAACGATCTGCGCTGATCTTTAATCACACAGACTTAAAAACCACAATTTTAGGCATGGACATGGTCCTCGAGGGCCTCTCAGGAATCCATCGGTATATTGATGATATCTTAGTCACAGGAGAGTCGGTAAAAGAACACGACAAAAATCTGGTCGCCCTACTAAACCACCTCAAACAATTCAACATTCCGGTAAACGACAAGAAATGCCTACTGGGAGCTACGGAAGTCGAGTTCCTCGGGTACATGGTTGGAATCAACGGGGTTCGGCAGACGGAGGACAGAATCAAAGCCATCTTAGACCTGAGAGCGCCAAAATCCAAAGAGGAATTACAGAGCCTCCTAGGACTCTTCAACTACTTTAGCCGCTTCATCCAAGATCTCGCAGCCAAAACAGAGCCACTGCGTTCGCTCCTGAAGAACAACAAGATCGACGAGTGGAGCGACAAACAAGACCGTGAATTAGAGGTAATCAAGAAAACAATCTCTTAACGCGAGTACTTGGGATAGATAGATGGATCTGGGGTGGGGCAGAGGGTCACGCAGGTCCCGAAGATCCTATTGTGACCCATCCGTCAGAGACGGATTGCCCCGGACTCAGGGTTTCAAAGACCTAAGTCCTGTGAAAATCTCAACAGACTTCTCAAAGTTGCGTTTGCAACATGCCTCGCGTCAGGAAAATGAGTGCCAAAGTGCTTCTGACGCTTATGCATCAGAGGCAGACATGAGCACAGTAAATGCCTCACGGTCTCACTTGCAGCATTGCAAAATCTGCAAAGCCCGCTCACATCCTAATTGAACCAGCGAACTCTTGCGTTGACGGGGTAGTGACCAGTCAAGAACCCTGTGACAAAGTAGGTCTCTTTCCTTGACATGTTGAGCAGTTCTTTCGATCTGCGAGCCTTGTAATCCTTAATGAATTCCTTTGAATGAAACATCCTGGGTTGATCCAATATTCTTGCAATTTCCTAAAAAGATTATCTTTTATCAAGTTCTTAGCAAATGCTCTCGAGGTTCCAACAGTTGATCTTGTGCGTTTAAGGCCAGTAGCTAGTTTAGCAAGGCTGTCGGCCACTTCGTTGCCATCGTATCCTTCATGAGCTGGTATCCAATTCAATTTCAGTTCATTTTCTGTGCCTAGTTCCTTCAAAGCGGTGATTGTTTGGTCTACTAATGCAGAAGTAATTATGTTGCCATTCAAAGCTCTCAGAGCCGCTTGGCTGTCTGAGTATATACAGATCTGTCTGCCCTTGATGTTCTTGGATTTCAAAATCTGTGCGCACTTCTGTACAGCAAACACTTCTGCCTGGAACACGGAAGCGTGGTCATCTAAGCGGACAGGCAGTCTTGTGTTGAATTGTTCTATCCACGATTGTCATGTATCCCGCGAAGTCAAATTTGAATTTGATGTTATATCTCTGCCTCTGGGCGTCCCAGGTGATGCCCTCCGGACTGAAGATCATATCAAAGTCTAGATCCGGAATTAGAAACGTAACAATTGCTGTTTTTTCACTTAAACTGGGCTTCTCTCCCAATAGGGTCCAAGTTTCTGGTGACAGTCCTGGAAATTTGCACTTGAGTAGGTCGAAGAATAGGGCGTCTTCATAGCCCAAATTCGGAAAGATGCAGTTGATCTTCTTCAAGTCCTTTCTGTCATCGATTCCTGCTCCATTAGGTTTCTCCTGCTCGACTGCCACAAGGTCCACGTTGTTTTTCTCAGCCGCCTTCTTAAGCAGTCTCTGAGCCCAGTGAAAGTGGAAAATGTCGGGGCATTTGAGACTCATATATCCCTCCGCATGTTGTCTGAAAGACTCTGTAAGGGGAAAACAAAATATCAGAGTACCAGGCTCGAAATCTAATAAAATAATTTTCAACAATCGAGTCAGAGACAGAGGTTTTATTGATGAAGGTGATAACACTGTGTACATACAAACAATAATAAATAGTTACCCTCAAACTTCGTAATGAAAGTCTTCTTTTTCTGTTTTCTGGCGAAGACTGCTTTCGTGTAAATCATGACTATTTTTTGCATGAATTCTTCAGTCAGTTTTTCCTTCGGGTATGAGGCCATCTTGATTACTAAGATTTTAGGATCCTTCTGCGTAGAGTTAAAAGCCCCATCGCTGTACTGGAAGGCAATTTTTCCGGTCACAGGTGGGTTGAATAGTAAACAGTATAAACTCCTAAGCGATAGTTGGCGTTGTCCATAAAATCTACATACATCCATATATGTAAATATATAGTCGGAAGACAAAAATATTGTCTCGCTTCTAACGGTCTCCAGTGAAGAGAGATAAGACGATTTGTTTACACATCCAAGGTAAACTAAATCAGCCGGGATCAAATCCAAACAACATCCTCGTAAAAGATGTCCCATCCCATCTCACAGCGTGACAGTAATCCACCACAACCCCGAGCGAAAGTCCAAGCAGGTGCGTATTCAAGTAGTGTGAACTCAAGTTGCCTGATTGATCCTCAGAGGGACAAATGGCACATGAGCAAGCAAAGAGTGAACAATTGAACACTCTCCGAGAAGAAGAGCGTGAGCAGATGAAGCATAGCTTCACCCGACTCACGCCCCAGCAAACCCTCTGACGACAGTCTAGAGGGCAGAAAGCACCCCCCGTGGTGCTTGAAAACCCTCCCCAACACTGACAAGGCGCCAGCGGGTGATAGTATTGGTGCGAGCAAAAAGCACCAATAGTACCACCAAAGCGGTGCACGACCCAAGGGAAAAACCCCGATCCCCCGCCCAAACCCTCGATCTGAAGGGCCCAACCACCAAAAATCCCTCGACTCACCATACCTCCCGCGTCCTGTACGAAAATGGGAGTCACAGTGGCGGGCAATCTCCAGGATTCCTCCGAAAATCAGAGAGCGAGTAGATCAGCGTCTGTCCTCTTTCACTTCACACACACACCACCTTGGGATATTTTAACCCTAAAGACAAAACAACCATCGTGGTGAACGCGAGCCCAAGGGGGCCCTGTACGACTTCATCCTGACGTATAACAACTTCAGACATTCAAGCACTGGAGAATCTCCAGCCCAACTCATGCTGGGCCGAAATCTTCGCGACATGGTCCCGTCAACGGAGTCCCGTCAAAGACGACCTTTCTAGAGCCAAGAGAAAAGAATACACGGACAAAAAACGTCACGCTAAAGAAAACGAGCTGGAAATTGGCGATGTAGGGCTTGTTAGGAACGTTTTTGAGCAGTTTAAACTTACTCCTAGCTTTGGCCCTGTCAAATAGCGTATTACAAATATGAAAGGAACCGAGATCTACTTAGAGAACTTCGAAAACGGAAAAAAGGGAGGAGAGCGGCAGTTGACATCAAGAGAGTACCAGATGCTCAAGCAGAACCAGCAGCCAAGCGACCGCCGAACCCTCCTCAGAGACTAGCCAGAAATCGTAAGACTCCTGGACACTAGAGTTGTTTTCGGGAATTCCCGAGTCGGGAAATTTCCCGGGAAATGAGTCATTTTTTATATTCCCGATTCCCGGGAAAGAGACGTAATTCCTGGACGGGAATGACATTTAAGTTTCCATCTCCTTTGTCGATTTTTAAGTTGTCCTTTTGGAGCTTAATTTATTACCTGAGCGGAGGGAAGAATCATCATCAAGAAATTACAATTTTAGCTGCAGAAGAAGCGTTGTATTTGTTGTTTCAAGAATTAAAAAAGCAAGACTCTGTTATAAACCGTCAAATACTTACTAACATCAAAATGGAAATGGAAAAGCGAAGAGAAAAACCTTTGGTCTGTTTGCTCAAATACCTTCACAACACGAGATTCACTAGTAGCTTTAATAAGACAGAAGACTCGTTTTTTCATCTGGTTTCCAAGAACGAAATGGCTAAAACAGCCAAGGAACTAATTTTGAGACTCTTTGAAGAAGAAACCAATGTGCTAAACAAAGCAATCCCAGTAAACGAAGCTTCTAGTTCTGTAGCTGCTGAAGAACCGATGCCTCTGGCAGAAAAATTACGTTTGGCTGACATGCAGCAAACAACTACTTTAGTTAGACACACTGATGAGGAACGAGCAAATGCCATTTCAGTAACTGGGGAAAGGACTTCACTTCTAGATAAACTTTATAAAGCTGTATTGACTATAAAGCCCGCGACAGTTGAGAACGAAAGAAACTTTTCAGTTGAGAACGCGAATGCGGGATTTTTTAAAAAATTCTTTGTCTACAATGATCAATTAAATATAAATGAATATAAAAATGCTTTTAGTAAGGATTGGGGTTAGATTCCAGGTGTTTACAAATTTTTACGATTCCCGGTGAAGTATGTTGGACCAAATACACTCTGTGGAAGCACAGTTTCGGCTTCCACATACGCAACGGCGATTTTGAACAGGCTTGCGATGTTAATAACAGTCGGCCTCCTTGGCCTTGCATAAAAGGCCGAGATGCGCAGATTTCGGTCCTTCTTTACTTTCAACGCTCGAGAGGCAAAGCCTCGGCTCCGTCAATATTAAAATAATTAAAGTATCACAAAAGTAAAAGTTGAGTATTAAATTCACGAAAACTTCTCAACAATTGGTGACCTCGACGTGATAAGAGGTAAAATAAGAAGGAAAAAGCGCTCAAAAAGGCTACTAAATCAAGCCAGCGCATTCGCCGCATTGCCCCAGCGCAAACAGTCAAGCGTGGAAGGAAGTGGCATTAAGCGGACAAGGAAGCATCGAGCATCGAAGAAGCAGAAAAAGGCGAGCATACATTCATCGCGCCTCAGCACGGGCCTCATCCCACCCCAGCAAGCAGCGAGAATCCAGAAAAAGGCGAGCAAACATCCATCGCGCCTCGCCACATTGCCCCACCCGACGGACCGTTCATCAGGAAGCGCAGCCAAGGCAAGCAAGCCGAAACGACCAGCGCAGCAATCCTGCTTGAGGACGAAGGACGTCGCAGCAACCCTCGAATCCGAGGCAACGGGAGTAAGACTTGGTTTCTCGAGCGATTTTTGATATTTTTTTAAAATTTAAATTCGAAAATTCTGCATTTATATTGAGTCACAGACTTTCCGGCCGGCTCATTGAGCCACATGTGAGACAGAGTAAGCCATTGCGAGAATTTTTTGACCGCCTTAACTCTTCTACAAATTCCCCCACCTCTTCCGCGAGCATGCCAGGAAACGAAAACAATTCTTCGGTCCTCGCCCCGTCGATCTTTGGGACCACTACGGCTCATGTAGAAGCGTCTAGAGTAGTTAGAATTCCGTCTTTCTGGCAAACAAATCCTAATTTGTGGTTTTGCAACCTTGAAGCACAATTTGCACTGGCAAATATCGTAACGGAGCAGACAAAATTTGGTCATGTATTGGCAAACCTTTCTGAAGAAGTGGCATTTAAAGCTTCAGACGCGATTATAAATCCGGGTGACACGCCATACACTACCCTGAAACAGACCTTATTGCGAGTTTTTTCCCTCTCAGATGAGCGCAAGCTTCAGGAACTTCTTCAAGATTCAAATATGGGAGACCGCTCCCCTTCCGAATTTTACTTACACATGAACGCAATCGCTGATAAAGCAGCCACGGGGTGCTCGGAAAAATTCATGATTTCTCTTTGGGAGAGGCGTCTCCCACCCACAGTTTTCGCTATTCTTAAAGCCAATTCATACGAGAACACTCAGAAACTTTTAGAAGCGGCAGATAGGATTTACGAGTCATTCAATGCACATTCAGTTAATTCCATGTCAGCTATTCCAGCTTCAATCGAAGCACTCACGCTTCAAAATAAGAAGATGGAACTCGAGATCGCCGCGTTGCAGAAACTTGTTTCAGAGGGCAGCCCTGGATATAGACGGGAACGGTCCCGCTCACGTTCGTGGCGCAATTATGATAGGGATTTCAAATCACCAAGGCCGAGACGCCATTTCACGCGAAACAACACGAGTAAGACTCCAATCGGGAACGATTCAAACCAGCTGTGCTACTACCACAAAAAGTTCGGGTCAAACGCTAAATTCTGCCGAGGGCCTTGCACGTACCCTCAGAAATCGGGAAACTAGATCCTGTTGTGGCTTCGGCGGGAAGCTACAACTTCGGGAAATCAGCCCGCCTTTTTATGAACGACCCCCTCACAAAATTACGTTTCCTCGTTGATAGTGGAGCAGACTTATCAGTGATCCCAAAAGCAAACGCAGGAAATTTTAGTTCTAATATTACGCACCACATTTCAGCCGCAAATGGCAGTAGAATTTCAGTTTACGGAACGAAACTTCTTAGTATTAATTTAGGACTTAGGAGAAAATTTACCCACCCTTTTATCGTCGCGAGTGTCACAAAGCCAATAATAGGAGCGGATTTTATAAGTCGATACGACCTGCTTATTGATCTGAAAGGGAAGAGTTTGATAGATAGGAATTCGAAAAACGTTTCCAAGGGAATTTCCCAGCTAGACTCAGAACCACTTCCGAAACACTTTCAGATAGACAATCAATTTCAGGAGATTTTATCACAATTCCGGTCACTGACCGAGGAGCCCAATTACAACACACCAGTCAATCACTCTGTTGTTCACCATATACTAACTAAGGGCCAATTACCGTTCACGAGACCTCGCCAACTGAATCCCGAGAAACTGAGACAGGCCAGACAGGAATTCGAATACATGTGTCAAATAGGAATATGCAGACCCTCCTCTTCCCACTGTTCTTCTGCGCTTCATATGGTTCCGAAACGAGACAGTTCCGACTGGCGCCCCTGTGGAGATTTTCGCCACTTGAACGCTATCACAATCCCCGACCGCTACCCCCTCCCGCACATCCACTGTTTCACAAATAGTTTAAACGGATGCAAGATCTTCTCGAGGATTGATCTGGTGCGCGCGTATCATCAGATCCCGGTAGCTCAAGAAGACATTAGTAAGACCGCAATAACGACACCGTTCGGCTTGTTCGAGTTTTTAAGAATGCCATTCGGTTTACGAAATGCCGCCCAGACTTTCCAAAGGTTCATGCACCAGGTCCTCCTTGGACTGGATTTTGCATATGTCTACATCGACGACATTTTCGTGGCAAGTAAAACTTCCGAGCAACATAGAGAACACTTGCGAAAACTTTTCGAAAGACTCACAGAGTACGGTCTGAGGATAAAAGCCTCAAAATGTCTTTTTGGCGTCACAGAAATGGAATTTTTAAGTCACGAGATTTCGGAATCCGGCGTTAGACCTTCTCATAGTCGCGTAGAAGCAATTAGCAATTTTCCATCTCCCCAGACTTACAAACAGGCACAGCGTTTTATAGGTATGATAAATTATTATCGTCGTTTTATCCCAAAACTAGCACACATTTTAGCACCAATAGACGGGCATATCGCGAAATTTCAAGACGGAAAGCGAAAAAGAAAGGCTGACAGTGCAAAGCTACCAGCCAAATCATTCTTTTGGCCCCCAGACTGCGAGGAAGCGCTCACAGAAGCCAGAACAGCCATGTCAAAAGCTACACTTCTGGTTTATCCACAGGATAACGCGCAATATAGCATAACATGCGATGCATCCGAGCTCGCAGCTGGCGCAGTTCTTCAACAATTTTACGAAGGTCGATGGGAACCTCTGGCTTTTTATTCAAAGAAATTCTCGCCAGCCCAGCAGAAATATTCCACTTTCGATCGCGAACTTTTAGCCGCCTATCTTGCCATAAAACATTTTCGTTATTTCGTTGAAGGCAGGGAATTTTCAATTCATACTGATCACAAACCTCTTACATTTGCATTGAAATCAAGATCCGAAAAGAACCCAAGACAAGAACGTTATTTGGATTACATTTCGCAATTTACGTCAGACATCCGATTTATTAAGGGCAGCGACAACACAGTCGCTGACGCGCTCTCTCGTACCGAATCAGCAACCTTGGATTTACAATCCTCCAATCTACAAGCTTTGGCGGAAGCCCAGGAGAACGATGAAGAGCTGAAGAGAATTTTAGACTCCGGGTTTAGAGTCAAACTATCTTTTAAACTGGATAAAATCCAAGTTCCAGCTTCTGCTTTCAGCCTCATCTGTGAAACTTCAACATCTCGAAACAGACCATTTGTCCCAGAACCAATGCGAAGACAGATTTTCGAGCTATTCCACAACGTTTCACACCCAGGGATACGAGGGACCAGATCGCGAGTTACTGCATGTTATTTTTGGCCTAATATGAATAAGGATTTGAACGATTGGTCACGGACCTGCCTTACATGCCAGAAGGAGAAAGTTCATAAGCACACCAAGTCACCTATCGAGGCTATTCCAATTCCAAAGGGCAGGTTTACGCAGATTCACATCGATCTCGTCGGCCCCATGCCTATGTCAGACGGATACTCCTACTTACTCACGGCAGTCGATAGATTTTCCAAATGGCCCGAGGCCTATCCTCTTAAAGATATCACAGCCAAGACAGTGGCACGCACTTTTGTCAGGGAATATGTTTCACGTTTTGGAGTCCCCGAAGAGGTCACTACGGACCAGGGAACACAATTTGAATCGAGACTTTTTAGGGAATTGTGCAAACTCTTAGGAACGAGACGAATTAGGACAACGACTTACCACCCCCAGTCAAACGGAATGGTCGAGAGACTCCACAGGACTCTCAAGACCGCCTTGCGCTCAAGAGATTATTTGAACTGGTCGGAGAAACTCCCACTTGTTCTTTTAGGTCTTAGAACCACCCCAAAGCAAGATTCCGGTTTCTCCCCTGCCGAAATGCTTTACGGAGAAAATTTGCGTTTACCCGAAGAAATATATGTTCCTAAGAAGCCAGAAACGGTCACAGACCCCAGCGATTTTGTACAACAGTTAAAGAAACACATGAGTGAAATTCGCCCCCCACCCACCCGAATCCCGACCACTGGTAAAAGTTATGTTCCTGTTGCTCTGAATGACTGCGAATATGTGCTTGTGAAGGTTGTAAAAGTTCAAACAGGGAGCCACAAGACACCTTACGAAGGCCCTTTTAAGGTACTGAAACGCTTCCGTAAGTTCTACTTGATCGACCGGGGAGGAAAGACAGAGAAAATCTCAATTGATAGACTAAAACCAGCACTGCTGAGTTTAAAACCGTGCGAAAAGCATGTCACTTTCGTTCTGTGAGGAGAGGGGGAGTTATGTGGAAGCACAGTTTCGGCTTCCACATACGCAACGGCGATTTTGAACAGGCTTGCGATGTTAATAACAGTCGGCCTCCTTGGCCTTGCATAAAAGGCCGAGATGCGCAGATTTCGGTCCTTCTTTACTTTCAACGCTCGAGAGGCAAAGCCTCGGCTCCGTCAATATTAAAATAATTAAAGTATCACAAAAGTAAAAGTTGAGTATTAAATTCACGAAAACTTCTCAACAACTCTTTTTCACAAAGCACGTTTATTTGTCTTCTCCAAGATACTTAATTAATGACAGCTGTCAAACCTCTCATTGGGTCCGCCAATCGGGGGCTGACCCAGCATCACATTTCAAGTGGCATGCCGCATTCCTCCCCACCAAGAAGGGTCGTCAACCTCTCATGGATTATCTGGTCGACGAGTGCTTCGATGTGTCCCACTTGGTAGTCGCTGAGATATGTGGGAGGTCTTGTAGAGCGCTTGGGTCTGTCCGATCCTGAACCTGGAGGCGCTGCCTGTTCGTTCTGGCCGAGGTCGCTCAACGTGTTGGGTGGGACGGTGGCTGTCAGCGGCTGCAGTGGCTCTGGATCGTTGTTCAGGGTTCCCGATGTTGCTGGAGGCTCTTGCCTTGGCCTCGTCGGTATCTGTGGAGAGAAAGAAAAATCAGACAGCGTCTCTTCCAGAGTATCATCTTCATAATCTGGGTAGGGGTTTAGGCCTAGAGCATGGAAAATTTTTTTTTCCACTTTTATAAAAGGAAAAAATAAAATTTCCATGCTCTAGGGGTTTAGGACTGGAGCCATGTTCCGTCGTAGTTGGTTGGTGTGGGCCTTGATAAGGCGGCCGTGCACTTCGACCAAGAAGTTCGTGTCCCCCAACACCTTCCGAACAATGCCCGGTTACCACGACCATGAGTTCTCTTGGTACTGAGTGTAGAGGATTGTGTCTCCGACTCCAAAAGAACGGTGGCGTGCGCCATGGTGCCGGTTGAACTGCTCCGCGGTTTTCAACGAGCGGGCTGATATGCCACCCCGGTCGGGTCTCAGAACGTCCAGCCGAGAAGGCATCGGTCGCCCGGTCATCCGCTCAAAGGGTGATTTCTCTCCCGAAGAGGGAGGCGTCTGTCGATAGGAAGACAGCAGGGCTCGGAGTCTCTGATCAACGGTTCCCTCCCCCTCGAGCTTCTCAAGGCCCCGCTTGAGCGTGTCCACGAATTTCTCGGCCCGTCCGTTGGACTGGGGGTGGTAGGGGGCGCACGTAAGATGCTCAATACCGTTCAAGAGGCAGAAGTCTCTGAAGACGCTGGATGTAAATTGGGGGCCGTTGTCCGAGACGATCGTTCGGCACGGACCCCAGCGTGAAAACATCTCCTCGAGGACCTCGACGGTCTTGGTGGCTGTAGTTGACTGCATCCTGACCACCTCGGGCCAGTTGCTGTACGCGTCGATCAAAATGAAAAAGAAGTCGCTGCCCATGGGTCCTGCGAAATCCACGTGGATGCGCTCCCAGGGTGCCTCGGGCGTAGGCCAGGGGTGCAAAGGTTCGCGAGTTGGGGCCTTAGCACAGACCGCACACTTAGCGCACCGTTGGACGTAGGTGGCTATATGCGCCGACATGCCCGGCCAGAAACACTTCTCTCGAGCCAGAGCCTGCATACGGGTAGTCCCCGTGTGCCCCTCGTGCAGGCCTTCCAAGAATCTGGGGCGAAGGGATGGGGGAATCACAGGGCGGTCGCCCAAAAAGAGGCAGCCCTGCACGATTCCAAGGTCGGAGCGGTGAGAAAGTAGTCCGCCGCGTTCTCGTCCGTGATCTGGCGCCGCTTGCCCGGCCAGATACCCCGGACGTACCCCATGACCTGGACGATATGGGACATTCGGCTGTCGCTCGTCGAAGTTCCTCGATTCCGACAGGCAGTGAGCGGACGGCGTCTACCGAGAGGACCTCGTCATCTTCGAGCCCCAGGGCCCGGATCTCGGCAATCACGACGTCCTCGGACTCCGGTCTCGCCTGTTCGCTTATGAGACGTGAGACGAAGTCTGCATAGGCGAAGCTCGCTCCGTCCACATACCGCACCTCGAAGTCGTAGCACAGGAGCGTAAGAGCGTAACGCTGCAGTCGGTTCGCTGAGTGCACCGGAATGCCTTCTTTGTTTCTAAAGATCCGGGTGAGGGGCTTGTGGTCCGTCTGTAGCTCGAATCTCCTACCGTAGATGTATCGGTGGAATTTTTTTACTGCGTAGACCAGAGCCAAAGCTTCGCGCTCAACTTGAGCGTATTTCCGTTCGGTCTCGCTGAGCGTTGTGGCGGCGTACATCACGGGTTTGAGACAGCCATCCTCGAGGCGGTGGAGCAACGCAGCGCCGACGCCGTAGCTCGAGGCGCCCGCAGCCACGATCAAGGGTTTCTGTGGATCGTAGTGAGCCAAGGCCAGATCGGAGTGGAGGGCTCTCTTGAGTCTAACGAATGCCTCTTCCCTCTGTGGTGTCCATTCAAACTTCTCGTCCTTCTTCAGCATGTTGTCGAGGGGACCACGTAGGTCCTTCAGATGGGGTACGAAAGAGCCGTACCAGTTCACGGCCCCCAAGAAGGAGCGAATTTGGGTGATGTCCTACGGGCGGGGCATCTCGCGAATCACGCGCAAGTCCTCGAGATCTGGTCTCTGGCCGTGTGCGTCAATTACCTTCCCGAGAAAACGAATAGAGGGGCACCCGAACCTGCACTTGCCGTGGTTGAGCCTCAATCCTGCGTCCTCCAAGCGTTGGGTACGTCGCACAGGCGAGCGTTGTGTTCATCGGCTCCCTTCCCTGGGACGATTATGTCGTCGAGGTAAGCCGAGGCTCCCGACCCGGACAAAATCGTGTCCATAAGCTGTTGGAACTGGCCGGGAGCAGTCTTCAAACCGAACTGCATGCGGTTGACCTGGAAGAGGCCCCGATGCGTATTCACGGCCATGTATCCCTTGGCCTCGTCGTCCAGCTCGACCTGGTGGAAGGCGTTGGAGAGGTCAAGGGTCGAGAAAGTGTCGCAGCCAGCCAAGGTAGTAAAAATGGACTCGGGAGTTGGGAGTGGGTAGCTGTGGGCTTCCACTGCCGCGTTGAGACCTGTGGAATAGTCGGCAGTGACGCAGAGCTTACCGTTTGGCTTCTGTACCACGACCACCGGGGCCGCAGCAGGGGCGTAAGAAATGGGGGTGAAAACCCCATCCTTGACCAACTCGTCGTATGCCTCCTCCAACGCCTTCTTCTTTGCAAACGCCACTGGGTGGGCGTTTCTAAACGGAGGTCTCGCAGTCCCTCTGAACCTCAGGGACGCCTTGTACAGTTTACATTTACCAAGAGTAGGGGAGAAAAGTGCAGGAAATTTTTCACTCACCATTTTAGCAAGCCCGTCTTGATTCGCGGCTACGCTGTCGCAGTACGCCGAGATGGGAGTGTCCCACAGCTTGAAGCTTCCGAACAATTCCAGGTTCTCGGAGACGTGCACGTCCACCAGAATGGCATCCCCTTTGAGCTCCATCACGGCTGAAAAACGGCCAAAGATCTTGATGGGGTCGTTTGACGCGCTTGTGTGGCTGCAGGAGGACGGCTGGAGTGGGGGTCTTCCCACGCGTTTCCAGTTTCGCTGGGAAATGAAGGTCAGATCAGACGCGGAGTCGTGTTTGAGCCGGGTCAGAGTCCCGTTGATGTGTATCGGTACGTGCTTTCGCCTTCCCGCTGGGCTCGACGCTGTTGCGTGCACGTCCGAAGTTTTCCTGGCTGCTCTAGCAGCCATCCTAGCGTCGAAGGCCTTTGAGCTGTCGCAAGATCCTGTCTTATGCCCGGCTGTCTTGCAGGTCTGACAAGTCTTGGTCCCGTACTGGCAGTCTCTGTGTCAATGAAAGCCCTCGTCGCACTTCTGGCATTTTGGGGGGGCTCTGGGTTGCTGCTTGTTCGTTGCCAGCACTTCCTGCTTCCCTATTGTTCGGTCCAGCATCTTGCACTCTTCATTCCGCAAAAGAGCTCGCTCGCAGATAGCTGTGAGTTCCGTCAGCTTGATCTTGGGAATTGTCGGGTCCATCGTTCGCTGGATCAGCCGGTCGTCTATCCTTTCCATCAGCTTCTTGCGGATCGGTGCGTACTCGGGAGCCTTCAAGCCCTGTACGAAAAGTTGCGCTCCGAGGTCGTCGTTGTCGAAGTTCGCGACGTCCACGTCTTCGCGAGCGAGGTTGACTCGAGCTGCGAACGTTTGGAGTGGTTCCCCCGGCAAGATATGCATTTGGAACGCTTTAAAACGGCAGGCGAAAATAGTCTCCTTCCGGCCGAAGAGTGCTGTGAGGCGTTCCACAGTTTGCATCAAGTCAAGTTGCTCCGGCATCTCCGGAAGAATCGTATGCGCGAAGCAGGAGTGTTCCTGTGCTGAGAGCTTTGAGCGTACGATGGCCGCCTGGTCCGAGTCGCTCACTCTCTTCCCGGACTCGGTGGCGAACACGGCCTTAGCTCGGAGCCACCACTTTTCGAAAGTGAGGCCGTTGTCTGCCTCATAACTGAATGAGGGGATCATCCCCGCAACGTAGTCGATCGCTACTGGAGGTTGAGCTGAGTAGACGAGAGTCTGCGCGCCGCCCCCTGGTGGCGGGTCTGCGAGGCTTGGGACCGCGTGGGGTCTCTTCAACTCCGATATCGGCTCCTGCAGCCTCTGCTCCCGCTGTCTAGACTCTTCTCGCTGTTGCATGGCATCCTCGCGTTGCTGCTTCAACAGCTCCATCAGCATTCTCTTGTCTTCGTGCATCTGCTCGAGGACCGTCTTCATTTGGTACTCCTCGCCTTCCTCTGGCGATGTCGGCGCCTTTTTCTTTCCCATTGCTTCTCTTGGGTTTTACGCGTGTTCTTAAACACAAATCCTCGTCGCCAATGAAGTATGTTGGACCAAATACACTCTATTTCACAAAGCACGTTTATTTATCTTCTCCAAGATACTTAATTAATGACAGCTGTCAAACCTCTCATTGGGTCCGCCAATCGGGGGCTGGTCGGTCCATTCTAAAATTAGGGTTTATCAAAATCTCAATTTTGCTCGTCAAGAATCTTAAGATTATTTTTATTATTAACTTAAAACCTTGCCTGAAATACATTGGTGTCATCTGGATTTACTGCTTGCATTCTTCGTAGCTCTCCTTTTTGCTTCAATATGCGCTGACGATTCTCTCTGGGGCCAGTGTTGATGTGTTTCCCCACTCTCGAACACTTCGCCATTGGTTGCCGCAACCGACACCACGCCGCCTCTTGAGCATAGATTTCTGTGCAGTTGTAGATCACGTTAGCCACCTCCCTCAGCTGTGTCTTGATAGTGAATTTTTACGACGTGCCTCCTCCACGCACTGTCGCAGCAACCTTGAAAGTCCTCGAGCCGGTTTATTTATGTAATCCACGACGTATCCCATGCAGGCGAACGCATCGGTGACGAACTGAATGTCCATGTTCGACCTGCAGAGCTTTAGAATCTTTGGAGAAAAACCATTGATTTGTCCGTCCTTCGGCTTTCGTTTGAGGAACAACTTGCGATTGCGAACATGGAGCCTTGCCGCAAGCAAATAGTCCTCGTCGGAGCATTCAAGGTGTGCCTTCAATTCCGCAGCTGACCAGAACGTCTCTGTAGCCACCTTTAGAAGCTCCACGATCTTGTCTTGAAGCTCGCAAATATCCTTCTTCCTGGAGGGGCTTTCCCAATGAAAGTCATTGTGGATTCATGAGAGAATTGTACCTCCCTCTCATAATTACTCTTTGCGTCATAGGCCGGCTTTAACGGAGGAATTTCATGCAACAAATTACGGGCGCAGTGACCCGATGTCTAAGGCCATCATGAATTTCAATAGGAATCAGGATTGCTTTAAGACAGGACTTTCGAGGGATGTATATAAGGGATTGCTGGAGCTCAAATGTAGAAGCTCTTTGACTGTGCTAGCTAGGCGCTAGTTTTAGCTTTTAGTTTTAAGTACTGCTGTTAGTTGTACGTTAGTTGTAAGTTTGAACTGTGTGCAGACTTTATTTGTCGAAGAACAAATGAATCGATAGGCTCTAGGATGACTGTCTCATCCATTGGGAAGAAAGGGGCTCCGAAACGACAGGTTTCCTTTCCACCTATCTTCCGCTTGCACGTGAAGGTGGAGTCATGGCGCTTGGGGGTTCTTCGGGATCAAAGACTGGAACATCTTTCAGCCAGACGACCATGTGGATGTGCGGCGATCCACGATGCTGAAACTCGATTCGATAAAACCAGTCTAAGATGTCATGATTTCCAAAGGGCCCCTCCGAGGCTTTCCAGGTTTTGCGCAATTCCATCATGCCGTGGTTGAAGTATAAAGCGCAAGTGATAGGGTCGGTTTGAATGAGTTTGGCTTTCTCATCAAATGTAAAAGCGCGAGCTTCTTCCACTGTGCAATTGACCTTATCAACGACCTGTTTGAGGATGGCGAGCAACTCGAACCAGTGGGTTTCCGCCATGGAAATGGTCACAAACACATGAAACAGACCTAGCTGGCGAATCATGGCGAGGATCTTACTTTTCCACTCCTCCCAATACGCTGGAGTTCCCGTAATCACCTTTGTAAAGCGATACGCATTATCCGTAGTTATTGAGTTGTTAAGGAAGTCTTGATTGACCGCTTGCTCCGCAGTAACTGAAGCGTTGAGGTTGCTCTTCCGAAAAACGATCTGGGTCTGGCTCTGAAGCTGCTTTATTTGGGTCCTCTTGTGCTGTAGTAAGAGATACTCCGGTCTTGCACAGCGCCGATCTGACCGGCGGATATCAGAATTAATGATGGATTCTTCATTCAACTTGACTTCGGGGTTCAGTTCGCGCTTGTGACCGCCCCAAATTGTGGGGTAAGCGAGCTCCACGCAGTTCTCGTCCATTAAAATCGGAAGAGGCTGCATCCCTTCACCTGGAAAGTGGAGCTTCTTTTAGATTGGATAATATTGGAGAGATAAGTTTTAAAGTATGCATCCATTTAAATATTTATTTTAGAACTTATTTCAATTTTTGTCCAGCCTGATGAACGTGGAAATATGAATGTAATCTTTGATTTAATAATTTTACTGTTGTTGAACTTTTCAAAATATTTTTAAAATTATAAAATAACATACTTTTAGCGATTAATGTTTGTGTTAAAACTTTTAAAATGTTAAGACTGTTTGTTTACATGACTGTTTGTATGTTTCTTAAAACAATGATTATTCATTCATGCATTACTTGTCTTATAAAATTGCTACTAACTCGGCGCCATGACAATTGCACCCTCGCAATTCAAATTGTCTAAAAAAGTCTCCTCTTGGACGTAGTTTTCGTTTAAGCGCTCAACTTCTTCGGGTTACAGCTGATCCTCTTCTGGTTCAGCTTCATTATCCTCTTACGCGGCAGATGGGTTGAGATCTAGGATTGATTTTGTATGTATATATGCCTAACTTTTACATTAAAGTTATGCATTATTTAATTCTCTCAGCACAATAGAGTGGCGATTGAACGAGGATTTGGGCAGCCTCGTATATTGCTCTTGGTCTCACTTGCTCTCGAATAAAGTGTCCTCGATATCTCATGGCCCGCTTCCACGTAATTTCAATCTGCCCAGTTGAATTTGGGAGAGCTGGTATCATGCGCAGGGTATTACGAACGTTGTTTACGACGTTTGCCACTCCCGACTTGACCCCAAACTGACCACACCGACCCAACATCTCGATCTTCATAAAAGGGATGCGAGCAGCCACACAACGTTCCTCAGCAAGCCCCAAGCACTTAATCTTTTCGTGTACAACGGGGAATTGTAAACGCGAGTTCTGCACGTTTAGGATCGGAAATTTTAAGGGATGAGGTTCCAGGTTATGATGAGACGGTGGCGCTCGTGAGGTTGACGGCTGTGGATTTAATTTATTTTCTTCGTCTGAAGGCACCTTTAGAGCATAAATTGCCCTCATACATGTACCACAGAAGTGAAATATGAAGGGACTCACGTAATATGGTCGGAATACAAGAATTTTTATGACGTCAAGCGGAAGCTTCCGAGTAGTGAGAAGCCAAATCCGAGATCGTGTTTTTAAGTCCTTCTTCCGGAACAGCCTGTCGCTGGAGTGACATTGGTGCATTGGCCCTTCCAGAATGGCTTCTTCAAACTTCCTGGAGGCTGTTTTGAAGGGCAAGGGCTGCTGACGACGGCGTTGGTGAGCTTCAGAGTTACGAGCCTATTCTATGTACTTGTCGTACTTCTGGATCCTCACGACGCTCTCGGCGAGCTTGAGAGTCACGATCCTGTTCTTTTTGTCGTACTTCAGGATCCTCACGACGCTTTTGGCGAGCTTGAGAGTTACAAGCTTGTTCTCCTTGTCGTACTTCTGGATCCTCCACAACGCTCTGGGCGAGCTTCAGAGTCACGAGCCTGTTCTTCTTGTCGTACTTCAGGATCCTCACGGCGCTCTCGGCGAGCTTGAGAGTTACGATCCTGTTCTCCTTGTCGTACTGCAGGATCCTCACGTGATGAAGTTCTTAATTAAAATCTACATTTTGTCACTTAGTTTCATAAACACATGCAACTTTATGATACAATTAATGATACAATATGATACAACTTACCTTAGAGCTGATTTAATCACACTTAAATATGCTTAAAATAGCTTTAAATAGTTTTTATTTGTTTCCTTGTTTGTTAAAAGTGTTGATTGTAAATATTGGCCAAATTCCATTTCCAATGAAACGGTCGTGAGAGCAGAAAATATCTTATCTCGCGCCATGTTAAAAATTTCAAATATTCAAATCAAACGAACACGAGGTAATGAAAACGGTTACAAATTTCACTCACTTACAAGTTTCACTCATAAATATTAACTTTAACGGCATGTAATACGGGTAAATCGTCAGTTTTTGAGGTTTTGAGTTGGGGTTTTAGCCTAGTAGCTCCCAAACGAGGGCTCTGATCTCAAAATGGTCTTTCAGAGGTCCCATCAACTTTTTAAGACGCTTCCGATGGTGCTCAAATGTTGACCCCGGAAGCTCCTGGTGAGGAGCTAGAGGGCTTTTTCGGCCAATTTTTGGGGGTCCTAGCATAGGAAAAATTTTCAAAAATATTGTCATTTTGAAAATTCCAAATTTGAGGCTGAATACATCCGAAAAGAGGCTCTAGCCACGAAAAACAGGTTTTCCAAAAATAAATTTTTCGCCGAATTTTTCCTATGCCTGGACCCCCCAAAATTAGCCTTAAAAGCCCTCTAGCTCCTTACCAAGAGCTTTCATGTAAAAACAAAGTTCAGCATCAGATACATCTCAATGAGTTCTACCTATAGCTAGAACATTATTTTGAACTCCGAGCTACCCCGGAGGAGCTACGGCGATTTCCTCGGAGTATAACTCTACGCGCGCTCCTATTGGAAATTGAATATTATAATAATAATAAATAAATATAAACTTCTAAATTTTATTTATCTATTTAGGTAATTTAGACAAATAAATTAAATTTCAGCCTGATATGCGAATCTAAAACATGAATTAGCTTCCCATACAAATTTCAGGAGTTCCCCTCTTCGCCCCCTTAGTTGATAGGAGCATACTATAGGAATGTGTTTTGCTCCAATAAAAGCCCTCCAAGAGTTACCAAAGTTTGAGCTCAATCGGACGATCTTGAAAATTCGCCCATTTGTCTTCCAAGGGGAGCCACAAGATTATATTCAAAAATTTCCTGATGCATTGTTTTACGTTTTTGAGACCATGTTTCCAAGCAAATGTTTCTAACAATGTAATTTTACGTGCCTATTTTGAATTTCAGCTCAATCGGAGCAACTAAAGTTTTCCCCGATACAAACTTCGGGGGTCTCCCACTCAGCCCCCTTAAGTGATAAGGGCATACATGTGTTCTATGATTTGCTAGATTTGATGTGAACTACATATATCCCAAATTCAGCTCAATCGAACGAAGTATAAGGAACTTTCATACAACGGATTTACCCCCATCACTCCTCCCTGCCTTTTGGGCTGAAATTCAAATTATTTATCTAAATTACCGAAAAAGTTTAGTTAAGTTTTGAAGTAAAAATGTATGAGTAGATTTTTAGAGTAAAAAAATTAAATTAAATTAAATCAAATTAAATTAAATTAAATCAAAATACAAAATCGAAGATCAAGTATAAGAAGTGCATTTTCTCGGGTTTATATTTTGAGGGAATCTTATTTAAAATCATAATACAAAATTACTGAATTCTTGAACAATTTACAATTAGATTCCCTTAAAATATAAACCCGGGAAAATGCACTTCTTATACTTGATCTTTGATTTTGTATTTTGATTTAATTTGATTAAATATATTTTTTTTAAAAGCTGTGAAGAATGAAGGGGCCTATTTTGTAAGATAACGCGGCAATAAATGATTTACTGAGCCAACTCCCATGTACATATGTATTTATTTATTTTTTGAATCAAAAAAATTTTTTTTTAAACTTCGTAATTTTTATATTTTATGTTTATTATGATTTTATTACTACAGTTTATGTTTATTTTTTTTTACGCACGAATTTTTGGCTTTTGCTTCCACCATTTTACCAAATCAATCTAGGAACCATATTGTAATATCTCGATTTTTGAGTTTTGTCGATTTTTGAACTGACAACCTTCAAAATCTAACAAAACATTTGTTGTTAACGTTCAAAAGAAATTTTTTAAAACGAACCTCCTTGTTCATACTCAAGAAGGCTTTCTAAGAGGTAAATTGGGGCTATAATGGGCATTTTTAGGAGAGGTCTAGAAGCCTATTTTTTTAAAAATTAAAACATAATTCTAGGACTAAAGATTAATAGTTTATTGTGCACCAAGGGTGCAAAACAAACTATTATTGGCCGAAAGTTTTTAGTGCATTTTCAGCATTTTGCAAAAAATGCACTATTGTGGCCGCTTTGCCGTCTGTATGTCTGAAATTTTATAACTCAAGAACCAGAAGAGCTAGAGAGCTGCGGTTTTTGCATCGTGTAGAACTTGGTCTGTAAGGGTGCACGCTAACAATTTTAGACCCTCACCTCTTCTTGGGGCGGAATAGGGGGTGTTTTACTTTTGTATGATAACTCCTTATTTTACATCCGATTGAGCTGAAATTTTAGTATGTTGTAGTTTGTGCAAAATCTAGCAAATCGTGGTACCTTATATGACCCCTACCAAGTACAGGGACGGAACTAGGGGCCCTTAAAGTTTGGTCTCTCGAAATCTTTGAAAATGCACCCTTTAGCTTAATCTCCAATTTTGCTTCTTATATATTTTTTGACTCGAGGGCAGAAATATTCTAATTTGCACCCGAGGTGACACATAGGACTTTTCTCCACGAATTATACAAACTTTTATGAAAATAAAATCAAAATTTAGCCATTTTTATGATTTTGATCCAAAGAGTGCCATGAATTATTGATATTCGATAGTCCTCCATACAAGTTTGCTCTTGCATTTTTATTAAAATCCCCCGATTCTGAGGCTTCCCGAGGTTCAGTTCTGGACGAACAAATTAGGAACAGTATGTCTACAGCCAATTCAAGAGGAAAATTACCCTGGAACAGTAAATTGTACTTCATTTTCAAAAAAATTTCTTGAGTTATTTTTCATAAGAAATTTTGTGTTTCAGGGCCTTTTTGAAGCCAGGAGAGGACTTCCAATTCCAATTTTATCAAGAATAAAACTTATCAAAAAGTCGACTTTTTTGCATTTTCGCGAATTTTTTTTCGCTCCTTGGGTTTTTCAGTGTTTTTCGTCATTTTTGCGCGATTTTATACTGGCAAACAAAACTCCCTAGGGAGTTTTCATTGCGGGAGTTTGTTTGCCATTACTGCCCTCGAATCACCTGTCATTTTGTAGGAAGAGTGGTGAAAATGTTTTTTCAATCTTCTATGTGCTTTGTGAGCTGAGGAATAAAAGTTCTGCACTTAGTCTCTACGACCTAAGGGTGAGGAGCTGTGGGCTCCCAAAGTTAGCATAAGGCAAAAATTTTTAACTCCAATTGAGCTGAAACTTGGTCAAATATAGGATTACATTAAATTTAGCAAAATATTCTTTTGCAATTAGGCTCTTTCACCTGTTAGATCGAATTCAGGTCCAATAAGTTTCTTAAGTGAAGAAATTTAGGACAAAATATTTTCACTTTGTCCCAACTTTTGTAACAAAGCCAAATTGAAAATGCACTTAAATGCATGCGTTCCCGACTGCCCGACTCAAACCCGCTGCCCGACTTACTAGTATTTACAGCACTGCTGAATTCACTCTGAAAGTGTGGAAAGAAGGGCTTTAATTACCTCCGAGCGAGCTTGCGAGCGAGGGGAGGCAATAAAGACCTACTTTCCTCACGTTCGAGTTAATTCAGCCGTGCCTGTACAGTATTTTTCACAATTCCGTGGCCGCTGAATTAGCTGAATTGTGAAAAAAATTTTTAAGCTATTTTCTCCTGGTATTGGATCTGTTTTTACTCTGTAATAAGTATGAAAGCTTAAATAAAATACAATAGCCAAAGATTGGGTTTGTAGTGTTATAAAAAAAAAACTTTTTTTTAGGGTTAATATAGGAAAACTGGATTAATTTTTTCTTGGGAGCATAGTAACTTCCCTGTGTGAAAAAATTTGCTAAATAGGCAATTTTCGAATGTTTACATCTTTGTCCCGTCCAATTTGTATGTTAAGTATTTCTTTCAAACAATAATATCATTTTTTTCAAATAATCAAGGGTCATCAAATTAGACGAATTTTTATATCACTCGTTTTTTCGACAATTTTACCCTTCAGTTAAGAAAATCTTGAAACCTTGAATATTTTTTACATGGTAAGGAGGAAGAGTTTTGACTTTTTGGTTAACTTTTAAAACAATTAACACCTAAGAATTACCTAAGAATAACTCATCTTGGCGAGGCTCAGGGCTATCCTTAGGGTGAGGATTCAAACAACATTTTAGATACCGTTTATTTTAAATTAATAAAAATAACTAACTGAACTTAGTTTTATGCCCACTTTAGAATTCCGAGTGTTATCAGCTTCTCATTTAAGTTAAAGTTAACATGCAATGATAAGGTGATAAGCTTAACTGATATTACAAAAACAGTTAAATTGTTGCTTGCCATTGGGAAAGATGGGGAAAACATTTAATATCTGTCTTATCATAGGGCTACAATTTCTTTTATTTTCGATTTGTTCAGCCAAGTTAAAAAATCATGAAGGCAACTTAGCACTTGACCTACATAAATTACTAGATGATCATGAGTTTTTCCTCAGAAAACTCTTCGGATCTTCAAAAGACGAGATTTTGCATAAAGAAACAGACGCTGTAAGCAGAAATTAACATTCATTATAAAATTATAACATAAGGTTCTTTAGTACTAGATGAAAACTCCTTTATCAGAGTGTGTTCAGTATAGATTGAAAAAATTGCCTTGAGTCATATAGTTTCTTTAGAAGTAATATTACATTCCGCAACCGGGGAGGGGGAAGCCGGGAGAGGCTGACTGGGGATTGGCATCGAGAGTTGTGACTTCAGAGAGAGAAGAATGGGCCATCAATTCCCTCTTTCTCCCTTTAAAGCTTCAAATCCTGATGGCATCTACCCAGTCATGCTTCAGAAAGGGTTGGAATTGCTCCTGGACAGGCTGTGTCTCCTGTTCAGAGCAAGCATTTCTTTGGGACATGTATCAGAACCATTGAGGAGATCGACTGCTGGATTTATTTCTTAGATTAGGAAATCAAATTACTAGAATCCTAAATTATTGAGGACAAATAACGTATAGCTTCGTTTACACTCAAGACTGTAGAGAAGTTGGTTTCTCAATGGGTTAGTGAGATTGCGCTGGCTGACTTTCTTTGCACCAAAACAAATTAGGCTGAATGGGTACGATTCAAACCTTTAAAAACAAAACATTCCTGATTGCGAATTTCGCACATCTATTTTAATAGATTAAAAGCCTTAATTTTACATAAATCAGACCCTATTTAACGACTTTCGCACATCCATTACGTTTTTTTTAGATTGTACTGGGAGTCAAAGGTCACGGAGGTCCCGAAGGTTCTATTGTGACCCATCTTGACAGAGTCAAGAGTTCCTCAGTAGCGCCCCCCATCTTATACTACGCGCCATAGCAGTCGCATTCTTAGCTTGCACCAAGAACACAGTTGAGCAGAAGTTGCTTCGGGCGAGTTTCGAACATACGACCTCTCGATCGCAATTCCGTTACTCTACCGATTAGGCTACCTCTGCCCCCTCCATTACGTTTGTTCTATTTCCTACAACTATGTTTCATAGTCAGGGCGGATTGGCATCAAATGTAATGTAATGTAACATTGGCATTGACATAATCCAAATAGGCGCTGAATCAGAGCCTTTTTGTGTTTGGAAAAAAAGCAAGATACCTAGTGTGACCAAGGCTCCCCGCGGCCAATATGGAACGGGGAGCCTGCGGACAGACTCTAGGCTCTTCGCGCTGGAGTGATAGGCTCCCAGCGAGGTGAGAATATTTGTTTGAAGTCTTCCCGCAAGGGTCTGTTCGAAAAGGTTATTAGAAAAGAAGATCATTTCTTTGCTTGTTTGTGTGTGGGGTGAAGAGAGACGCAAAAAGAGGGCGTCAAAAGAGGGCGCAGATTTTTTTGTGTGTGTGGGGTGAAGAGAGACGCACAATAAGACATGTATCTCTCACTTCTTCACGTCGACCTGAAATATCTTTTGTGAAAAACCCATTCATAGTTTATGAGCAGATGGTTCCTAGACCAAGTCTCGCAAAGAAGTCCAAGATCAGGCGGAAGCTTATCTGTCTAATGTCTAACAAGGTGGGGAATCCCTTTCCTAACAAGTCCCATCTGGCCCTCGTCTTCGGATCACATTCACATAGAATGTGAACTGGAGTCTCCCCGCTCTTACCACAAAACGTGCACATGGGGTCCCCGGGTCGGCCGATACGACCGGTCTAATGGGCCCCCAATCCGCAGTGCCCGGTGAGAATGCCAACCAAGAGTCTAAGTTCGGATCTATTTAGTCCGAGTGCCTCGTTAGCTCTCTTCTCACCTGCCCAGAGGAAGTTCCTCGAGTGGGAGTCGATTGACAGACCGTGGAAGTACTTCTCCATGCACTTCTCCTCCCATCTGTCCATCTCCCTCCTGGAACAACCCAGGCTGAAGCCACAGAAGGGTTCAGGGCCGATAAAGTCCTTCCCCGAACCCCCCTTTGCCAATATGTCGGCTGCTTCATTCTCAAGTATCCCCTCGTGTCCCGGAACCCACATCAGCGTCAGCCTGGCATCCCTCCTAGCGCATCCAGAGTCCTTTGGCATTCCAGAACGAGTCTGGATCTGATTGTCGAGGCATCTAGGGCTCTCAACACTGCTTGGCTGTCCTCTTCATCCGGTGGTGATCCTCTAGTGCAAATCCCTTGCTGCCATTATGCCCTCTCAAGAAAGACTGTGTCAAACTTCTTCTCGAACGTCAGTTCTCTGACGCCCACGTCTGACACTGCTTTCATGCCTGTCATGTTCGGAAACTTCTCGTATATCTTCAAATGACCTCTGAGGTCTCCAGGCCTCAGGTTCAAATGAGCGAGAAGTCTATACGCAGTAAGAGCTGCTTCTTTCACCACTTGGACGTGGAGAGGTGGCATCTCCAGCAGCGTGTCCAGGGCTATAGAAGGAGTGCTCCTCCGACATCCTGTGATGGCCAGGGATGTCATGCGCTGAACTTTTGACAGTGAGGTCTGGGCCACATCCACCTCGACCCTCGGCCACCACACAAAAGATGAATGAGTCATCTTCGGCCTTACGATCGATGTGAAGATCCACTTCATCATCTTGGGTTTCATGCCCCAATTCGTGCCCACCAACCTTGAGCACGCCATCAGTGCCCTAGTTGCGTTGGTTGTGAGGTTGTTAACATGGCTTCTCCACGTCAATTTGTCATCTAGGATAACTCCCAAATACTTAACTTCGGTGGAGATCCCACTCGAACCCCATTCAAGAGGGGTTCTCTCAAGCCCCCTCTTTTCCTCCTCGTAAAAGGCACCAGAGTGGTCTTGGCTGGATTCACACTAAGTCCTTTGCCACTGCACCAATCAGAGGTCAGATCCATGGCCAGTTGCATCCGATCCGATATCGTCTCTTCATGTTTGCCCCTGACCATGATCATCAGGTCGTCTGCGTATCCGACAACCTCCAGGTGGTTCTGGTCCAAAATCCGCAGGAGCCCATCAATGACAAGTGACCACATGAGAGGGGACAATACTCCCCCTTGCGGGCATCCCCTCGTGGCAACTATCGTCACCTCCTCGCCTCCCAAGCCGGAGGTAATTCTCCTGCACTCCAGCATCTTCGACATCCATTCGACCAATATCGGCTCTAGTCCTCTTTCTATTGAAGAGGTCTTTATTGAGCCAAAGTCGGCATTATCGAATGCGCCTTCGATGTCGATGAATGCTGCCAGAGCCACTTCCTTATGCTCCAAGGCATTCTCCACTCGTTTCACCACCTGATGCAGTGCATCCATTGTAGATTTCCCTGGCTGGTAGGCAAATTGACCTCGATGAAATGGCCTCTCAACGAGGACTCCTGTCTTCACGTGCAGATCTATGAGCTTTTCCATCGCCTTCAGGATCACCGAAGTCAGACTGATAGGTCTGTAGGACTTCGGCAGCTTCTCATCCCTTCCTCCAGCCTTCGGGATGAAGACCACCCTCACCTTCCTCCACTCAGTTGGTAGGTAGCTCAAGGCGTAGCTCCACCTAAAGAGTCGAATCAAACGAGGTATCAGCAAGTCCTGTCCCTTCTGCAGGAAGACTGCCTTAATACCATCCCTACCAGGAGATTTGTAGGGCTTCATCGAACCCAAAGCCCATTTAACCTCTTGGTAGTTGATCATCCCACTGGATTGTCTATACAGTTCCGTGTGCCTCCTTGTGACGCGAGTGTCTTCCACGCCCTCGGAGTCCGAACTGTCCAGGAGGAGGCTCTCTGGAAAGTGAGTACTCATTAGTAGCTCAAGAGTCTTACCTTGATTCTCTGTCCTGCTGCCATTTGGTCTTCGCTTGGTGATCCTTTGGTGATCCTTGCTGAGGACCTTCTTCAGTCTGGCAGCCATGGGGAGGTCGTCGATCTCTTACGTAAACCTCCTGAAACTGGCCCTCTTTGCCTTCCTGATCTCTGATTCCGTCAGAGCGGCAAGGTACTTCCTCCGCTCCTCTTGAATTTATTTAAGAGCCTCCTTGGCTCACTTTTCAACCTACTCAGCCTATCAGACCCCCAAGAAACTCGTTTTGCAACGGATCCCTTCCTGATCGGACAAGCTGCGTGGTATGAATCCAATATCGCGCGATTCACCCGAAAATTGAGCTTTGCAAGATCCATAGCACTCTCCATCCTGATGTCGACACCAGCCAGCCTCCCTACGAGGCCTGCTCTGTACTGCTCCCAGTCCGTGCGTCTGGGGTCTCTGTGGTCGTCACCCACCACTGTCTCTTAGTCAACATCAAAGCAGATGTATCTATGGTCCGATAGTGAAGGCTCCAAAGACACATGCCAGTCCTTGACCACGCCCCCCAGGCACAGAGTTGATATTGTGAGATCTATAATGCTCTCTCTATCAAGCCCTTCGTGCCTGTATGTCGGTACGCGTCCGCGGTTCTCAATCACAAGATCGTTCTTGATAACATATCCCAGAAGCCACTCACCTCGATCCCTTGAGTCGGTATATCCCCATTGCTGATGCCTGGCATTCGCATCGCGCCCGATGATCAAGGGATTCGACTTTTGTCTAGAGAATCGGATCAGTTTCTTGACCTCAGGAGGAGGTATGTTCCTTTTTTCGTCCAGGAAGTATGCTGATGCTAAGATGACGTCTCTCTTCCCGCTGTCCGTTCCCTTTCTTGTCATAACCGCAGCTAGATCGCATGTCAGAAATTCTGTAAGGGGGATGCTTGTGATATTGTTATCAAGTAAAAGGGCAGCTCTCGGCCTCCCTTTCCCCAAACAATAAACTAACTTACACGATCTCGCTTGAAGTCCTTTTATATGGTCTTCAAAGGTCCACGGTTCCTGGATGAATCTCACTTGGAATCCATTGACGAATCTTCTTTGAAGGGCGAAAGACGCAGCTTTCGCCCTATGAAGATTTATCTAGATGCACTTCATGGTTTGGAGGGGATACCCACTTCCAGCCCGGCGTCGACTTCAGGAGTTTTCAACTCCATCCATCACTTCTGCCTTCCTAATTTCATGACCCAGTCTGCCGTCTCCTTGTTCCTGCAGACCAGAATCAAGAGGATGTAGGGCCTCTGAATGAAGGCAGGTTTGACCGTCCCCTCCTTTTGGTCTCTGATCTCCTTCTTGATTACTGCGGAGATTTTGTCAACGTCTTCTTGTTCGATCTTCCTTTTTGGGAAGTCCATATAGAAGATGCCGACCTTGACTGATTCAGCGACTTCGCTGTAGAAGGGCCTCTTGCTAGAGGTACGTGGCCTTTTTCCGCCTCCAAAAGCCTGAAATAGGCCAAAAATTAGCAAAATAGGTGGCTGAATTGCAGGCGAACCGTGCAAAACTTAGGTACTTCCTTATTTCTGGACCGATTCTGCTCAAAAAACTTACAGTCTCTTCTTTGGGAGCCCTTTTCCTCGTTCTGCGACAGTTTCCGCCTCCAAATAAGCCAAAAATTAGCAAAATAGTTTTCCCATGGAAATACCTATTTTGCTCAAATACTCACTTATTTCTGCTCCAATCCTAGCAAATGAGGTCTCAAAAAAAGCGCTGTCTTTCAAGAATTCCGGCAGGACCCAATTTTGCTGGTTTTGAGCAGTTTTTCGCGAAAAAACTGCGAAAAACTGCCTAAATCTGCTCTTAGTCTGTCCGCCCCATACTGGCCGCGGACAGACATGTTCAAACAGGGTAGGGTTCGAGATTAACTGCAACAATAAAAAGATTCAAATATTTTCTTGCTACCTGCCAGGAGCTGCCTCAACCTAGGACGTAATTAATCGTAAAACGGACGTAATTAACGTAAAACGGACGTAATTAATCGTAAAAGGAATACATACTTCAACCTCGGTGACTTCAACTCAAGGCATCAGCTCTGGAACTGCTTAAGGGTAAACCTAGCAGGCAGGTCGACAAATTGAATAATGGCAGCTTCAGAGTCCTTCTCCCGTACTCACACACGTATTGGCCATCACTGTTAAAATAGTAGTTAGGCTGACAGGTTGATAATATGATAACTAAGTTAGCCTTGAGATTCCTAGATGGCTTTATAAGGAGCCACACTTGAGAATTTAGGTTACTCTGAAATAAACTTTCCAACAATCACATCCAGCAAAAAACCCTTCCACACTAGATCTCGCTCTCACAAATTGCCAGTTGCCAGTGTCGACTCTTGAGTCCCACCCCTTGGGCTCAAACCACAATATTATCTTCTTTAATGTCGAACTCAATGGGAATCTGATCCTGAAACCCGAACCAGCTAGACCCTGCTACAAATTAGCTGATTTTATTAGATTCAAGAGAATTGTGGCAGCATCCTGCAACACCCGCGACCTTGAGCTGACAAGAGTTCGTACCACGAGCCAAGTCGACGAGCTGATCTGCGATTTCACCGAAATCCTGCAAGACGCCGCTAGGAAGTCTATCCCCTGCAGAGTTCCCGAAAAATACGCCCTCGTGCTGACTCCAGATATTATTAGCGACATCAAACTGAGGGCTGTGCTAGAGAAGAGATGGCAACGCTGTCCCTCCCCCAGGGCCAAGCAGCAGCTTAAAACCGAGGTTAACAGGCTGTCACGGCGTATTCAAAAAGCCACAAGCGACCTGAGGAACGCAAACTGGTCCCTGCGACTTCGAACCATCTCAAATGACGAAAATCGTAAAGGTCTCTGGCAGCTTAATAAACTTGTAAAGAGAACAGGACAATAGATACCCCCTTTGAAGACCTCAAAGGACGTCCAATTCACACCAGAAGAAAGGTTTGAGATACTGGCAGCGACGTTTAGCTCAGCCCTCCTCAACCCCCTGAAAGATGACAACCCTACATTCACCGAAAACGTCAGAGCTGATGTCCAAAAGCTCCTTGCGTCGAGGAGACAGAAAATATTATTAGGAACCTGAAAACATCAAAAAGCCCAGGACTCGACCAAGTCAACAATAGACTCATCAAACAACTAACCAAACCTGGAATTCTGATGCTCCACCTGATAATGGCGGCCTGCGTTCAACTTTGTTATTTTTCCGACCCTTGGAAAGTAGCAAAAGTTGTCCCCATAAAAAAACCCGACGACTCTACTAGCTACCGCCCGATTTCTCTGCTGAGTTCTCTCTCGAAAATACTCGAGAGAACAATTTTGGCTCGACTGCGAATGCACACTGAAGCAAACAACATAAACCCTCCTGAACAGTGCGGCTTCGTGCAGGGGAAATCTACGGTTCACCAACTTCAGAAGTCAAAGCGGGGTTCTCCGGGCTTGGATCAACTGGATTGATTATGGTTGACGTGAAAAGGGCTTTTGATCGTGTCTGACACGACGGACTTCTCAAGAAAATGATTGGCTATCAGTTCCCGGCGAACATTGTCCATCTCAAAAATGGGTTTCTCAGGAACCGTAGCTCTCTAGTGGCAGTCGAAAATGCATCATCTTCTCCTCAGAGTATTCCATTCGAAGTCCCACAGGGCTCAACGTTGTCACCTATTCTATATAACATCTTCACAGCTGACGCCCCTACAGCCCAAAACTGTGCCCAAGCCTTCTTTGCCGACGACACGGCTTTCTGGTGCACAGCATCTTCGCGTCAGATAATAACGACGAGCCTTCGAGACGCCCTCAACACCATCAACGAGTACTTTTAAGAGTGGAAGGTCTCACTCAACGTCCAAAAGACCTCAGCAATATACTTCACTAAGCGGCGCACACTAGAAATTCCCAGAAGGCCACTCAGAATTTCCCCAGAATTCTCCATCCCGTGGCAGTACAGCGTGAAATACCTAGGGGTGGTATTAGACTAGGGGCTACTGTTTCGACCCCACATCGACGCAACCGTCATAAAGACCAAGAGAGCTATTTCCATCATGTAAAGTCTTATAGGACGGAATTCCACCTTGATACGGTATTCCTACGGATGCCCGATGCTGTCAAAAGTAATTTGAAGTGGCTCCAGAATCTCCAAAACAAGACGTTGTAAATATGTCTTAAGCTGCCCTGGCAAACTCGCACACACACATTAAACGCCACCGCAGAAATCCAGTTGATTTCCGATTACTTTGAGGGTCTGAACCAGAGGTTCCTGATAAGATACCACCAGCCCGACGAATCATGAGCACCCTTGGGTCCCAACGATTCGTGGAAGTACTGTGATATTAGATTAAGCGAGACTCCCAGAAACGAGCACCCTCTAGAATAGGCTTTCTTATACGAATACGAATGTGAATACGAATGTTTTACATGAATGTGAATGAATATTTCGCCCAAATTATTCGTTCACATTCGTGAAAACATTCGAATGTTTAAATGAATGGAAAAACATGTGAATGTTTTGCTATTCATTTTAACATTCGAATGTTTTTATATGGGACAAAACATTCAAATGGGGGTCTAAAATTGTTAGCGTGCACCCCTACATACCAAGTTCTACACAATGCAAAAAACCGCAGCTCTCTAGCTATTCTGGTTCTCGAGTCATGAAATTTCGGACAGACAGACAGACAGATAGACAGACAGACGGACAGACAGACAGACAGACAGACGGCAAAGCGGCCACAATAGTGAATTTTTTGCAAAATGCTGAATATGCACTAAAAATTTATACATTTCTTTCAGATTCGTATGTGCTTGTCTTGTAACGTTATTGTCAACTCATTTATGACGTTGCGAAGGATTGGTAATGCAACAGAGAGTGAACTGCAGCAAATTGCTTCAAACTTTTGTGTTCGCCTGAATTTACAGACACAAAAAGTGTGCGATGAAGTTACCAAAATAATGGCACCTATACTATTATTCATTTTGGATGAACGTCCTAATCTCTCAGCAAAAGATGTCTGTACCATTATTATTCAAGCGGAAAACTGTGGTTTACCAAAAGATCCCTCCCTTCATTTTACCACAAAAATTACCGGCAAAGCACCTCCTATTACTGTAAGTCTTCCTGAAATATAAACCCATAGGTATACTTCTGTTTATATAAAATAATTGCGTGTGATGTGTAGAACTGATGATCAAGGTCAGGAGTCTTCTTCAGTGCTCCCGAAACATATCCTGATACATTTTAAGTGCCATGATAACATTGGCCTCGAAGTTTATATAACATACACTACCCTTCAAAAGTTTGGATACACCTAAAAACATGTTTAAAGCTTAGTCGGAGACGAACGCATTTGAGTGCATTTTCAATTCGCTTTGTTGCAAAAGTTGGGTTGAAGAGAATATATTTTGTCCAGAATTCCGTCACTGCAGAAACTTATTGGACCCCTGACTTCGATCCCACAGATCATAGAGCCTTAATGTAGATGCTAAATTTAATGTCATCTAACAATTACCCAAGTTTCAGCTCAATTGGATTTAAAAAATTTTCGCCTTATACTAACTTTGGCAGCCCTTAACTCCACACTCTTAGGTCATAGAGACTTACTGTAGAACTGTTTTTTGCTGGATTTAATGCCATCTAACAGTTTCCAAAGTTTCAGCTCAATCGGTTGAATTTGAAATTTTGCCCTTCTGTTCGTCAGGGGAAGTCTTTGGTGACCACTTATTGACCCCCAAGGTCAATTATTTTACATTTTTGAGACCATGACTCGAAACAAAAGTTGCTTATTTTGTCATTTTACATGACCATTCTGAATTTCAGCTCAATCGGAGCAACTAAATTTTTCCCCCCTTCGGAGGCCTTTCACCCCACCCCCTTAAGTGATAGGGGCAAACATGTGTTCTATGATTTGCTAGATTTGGCATAATCTATAGCATATTCAAAATTCAGCTCAATCGGACGAAGTATATGGAACTTTCATGCAACGGGAAAACCCCCTTAATTACCCCCAAGGCAGTTTTTCGGAAAAACCAAATCCTTTCGCTCATCCTTCAGACCATACATGACATCATACGAAAAACCGCAGGTCTCTAGCTGTTGTAGTTTCGGAGTCTTTGTGACTCAGACGGACAGACGGACAGACAGACAGACGGACAAACGGACATATCGGACACATAAGTGCATTTTTTTCAAAATTGATGAAAATGCACTAAAAATTAACATTTTTCGTGTTTAACGCTTCATATCTTGGTCTGAGACCAAATACTTCAGCGTAGTGCCATTCCATATGGTATAGATTTGATAGGCCAAGAGTTCGTCTTTCAACAAGATAACGATCCTAAACATAAGCCAAAACTGTGCACAAACTATTTGAAATCAAAAGAAGACAGATGAATTCTAAAATTCATGCAATGGTCACCCCAGTCGCCGGATGCAAATCCAATTAAGCTCTTGTGGGATGAGCTTGACAGAGAGGTGCAAAAGTTGCGTACAACTAGTGAATCTCACTTGTGGAAATGTCTTGAGCAGGCTTAACAACTACAACCAACGACACTCCAGAAATTGGTCGAAAGAATGCCCAGAATTAGTGCGGCCATCATAAAATCAAAAGGTCAACACATTGATGAAAAACGTTTCATTTAATTTTCTTTCATTATTTCAAAAAAATGTCCAAAAATTTTGCTGATATATGATCAAAAATCATTTATAAAATGTTACTTCAAAGAATCTCATAGAATAAAATGGTCTCAGACCAAGATATGCAGCGTTAAACACGAAATATGTTAATTTTTTTAGGTGTATCCAAACTTTTGAAGGGTAGTGTAAGTCTATTTTTATGCAGAAAATTTTTCACAACATGAAAAAAAATAAATCGAATTAAATTAAATTAAATCCCTATAAAATATTTGAAAGAAGATCTGCGGCAGAACGTTGGAAGATCTTCCACCATTCTTCCTTCTTATCTTCCTTCTTGCTTCAGCAGGAAGATCTGCCGCAGAAAGTTGAAAGATCTTCCCCCGTTCTTCCTCCTCCGCTGAGAATTTACGGCAGAAAGTTACACGCGAATAGCTGCCCTAGGCCGTAGAACGCCCATGGAAGAAAATCTTCCTGCTGCCATTTAAAACATGTTAAAAGCTTAGTCGGGGACGAACGCATTTCCCAAATTCCTTCACTGGAGAAATTTATTGGACCCCTGATTCAATCCCATAGGTCATAAAGCCTTAAGGATGGATAGATATTTTGCTTAATTTAATGTCATCTAACATTTGATCGAGTTAAAAAAATATCTCCTTATACTAACTTTGAACTCCTCACCCTTAGGTCATAGAGACTTACTGCAGAACTGTTTTTTGCTGGATTTAATATTAACTAACAGTTGCCAAAGTTTCAACTCAATCGGTTGAATTTGAAATTTTGCCTTTCTGTTCGCCAGGGGAAGTCTTGGGTGGCCACTTAACATATTGACCCCCAGAGTCCGATATTTTAACAACCCCCCCCCCCCCCCCCTTCAGAGGCCTCTCACCCCATCCCCTTAAGTGATTGAGGCAAACATGTGTTCTATGATTTGCTAGATTTGACATGATGTATAACATATCCAAAATTCAGCTAAATCGAACGAAGTATATGGAACTTTCATTCAACGGGAAAACCCCCTTAACTACCCCCCAGGCAAGTTTTCCGGAAAAACCAAAACAATTCGTCCACCCTCCAGACTATACCTGACAGCATGCAAAAAACCGCAGGTCTCTAGCTCTTGTAGTTTCGGAGCCTTTGCAACTCAGACGGACGGACGGACATATAAGTGCATTTTTTTCAAAATTGATGAAAATGCACTTAAAATGCCAAAAATATATTGGAGGCGAGTTAGAATCGAACCCACGCCTCTGGATATCCGGTCCATTGCTCTTCCACTGAGCTACCGACTCCCTTTTGATTTTTCTCAACCTAGCGCCAAGTCATGGTCTCCGAGTCCTGTATTCTGCGCGAATCTAATGTGTGCTCTATCGATCACCGCCATGTTTCGTTACATGTACAGAGGCATCTCGCCTTACTCCCCTACCATGCAAACACAGCGGTGGACGAGCGCACTCAAAATTTTGATTTAAAGTACAGGCTCCCCTGACTCCAATAAAGCCGGAATCAGAGATTTTAAACAACCAATCCCAAATTCAAAGAAAAATATTAAAAAAAAAATTCCTAGAAGAACGAAATTTTTAACAAAATAAGTGTAAAGTCATTAAAAAAATTGGAAATGATTCTCGAAATTCACAAGAATTGTGCTTAAGTACGATTTGAGAACGGAACTCAAATACGTTGAGAATTTTTGAGAACTCTCCATCTTCAATCTCGAACCCTTGAATACCACTGAATCTATTTTTGGTGTTTTTCGTTATAACTTTTCGTGTTGCCTCTCTATTTCATTGAGATCTTCAGTTCAATAAATCTAACGCAGGCATTAGAAAACATGATGTGAAAGAGTTGATTATTTGAAACACTTATAGAATCACAAAGAAGCTGGCCCTGATACAAGAAACTACTTCAAAATCATTCATTTTACCGATATACACTATGACCCTCAATATAAAGAAAGAGGCAATGCTGTTTGTGATGAACCAATATGTTGTCATTCAGCAATCTATGAAGGAAATTTAACGAAACAAGCAGGATATTGGGGTGACTATCGGAGCTGTGATTTGCCCTGGAGGACTGTAGTTGCTGCAATAAAAAGCATGAAACAACAGCATCCCGATGTTGATATGGTTTACTGGACTGGAGATGTTATTGATCATACTGTATGGGAAACTTCTCAACAGTCGGTCCTCAAATACCTTAATTCAACGTTTGAATTGTTTAAATCAGAATTTAAAAACATTCTATTTTTTCCGACAATCGGCAATCACGAGGCTCATCCAGTAAATTTGTAAGTATGCGTTCAGTTTAATATTTTACACATTTATTCTATCAAAAAGTCATCATTAATTCGGCTGTACGAAGTCCAACAGACGTAAAGTGCTCAAAATGAAGCACTCCTTAAAATAATCAAAAGAATCTCGACTGGCATAAAGCTGTAAAAATCAAAGTACAAAATCGAAGATCAAGTATGAGAATTGCATTTTCCCGGGTTTTTTTAGGGAATTTTACTGCCCAATTCAAGAACTTGAGTATTATGAACTCCAATAAGATTCCCTCAAATCATAAAATTCCTAAAATGGGCAATAAGATTCCCTCAAAAAACCCGGGAAAATGCACTTCTCATCTCCGATTTTGTATTTTGATTTGATTTATTTTAATTTGATTTGATTAAATTTAACTTCAGGACCCAGGACATAATGTAGAATTAATTTTTGCTATAATCTGTGTTCTCTAAAAGAGATTACAAGGTTTTAGCTCAATAGAGAAATTTTGAAATTTCGCGCATTCGTTGGCCGGGGGCAATCATGATTTCTCACTGAAAAGCTTCCATGTTTGTTATTTTACATTTAAGAGACCGTATTGTACTACGGGAGAGAGAGTGACCACTGTGATATAAAGACGTGTAATTAGAACGCTCTGCCAATGCTGCGCGATTTTCTAGCTGGATTGTTGTTTTCCGCGTCCCAGGATGCTCCTTGGGAAGCAACAAGTCAATGGGTACCTCAGCAACATGGAAATCCGTGAGTTTCTGGCCGGACTGATGGTGAAAACCAGTGAAAATAAAGTCCAACGACACTCTGTACTGCAGCTTGTATAGCACACGGTACAAAAGGCACTTCTTGACTAATCGTCGAGGGCTCCGTAAGGAACAAAATGGGCCCGTATGGGTCAACAAGGACTCCCTGCGAGTACCAAATTGAAGAAGCTGTGTAAAATAAGTAGAATGAGATGCAGAAGCGAGAAACAAAGTAAACAAAACAGCACTGTGGCGTATTTTGAGCCAGTGTGAACAGTAGCGCGTGAGCATTGACACCCTCTGCAATTCTGGCGCGCAAATTTCTGACGCGAATATAAGAGATAAGAGTTTCAAACTGCTAACTTCTGCTCTGCATACTTTAATAGTTTTCACACAGAGTTTTGCTGTTAAAATCGGGTTTTTTTTTGGAAAATTCTCCGATTTGAGACCAACTATTTGCATTTATTGACCTGATCACCGCTTGATTTGAGGAAATTTGCTAGAATCTGGAATCTTGACGTGCAAATTGCTATATTCAGAAGTGAACACACACACACACTTATAATTTGAACCGTGTACTGTGGGCAATCTTTGTACCAAATCATTGTTATCATCGTCATCATTGTTGATCATCATCGTTCTTGTTTTACTACCGCCTCACTTTGGCCGCCCACTCTGGCGACCGCCAGCATCAATCCAATGGCTAGCAAGGACAAGTGCAACAAGTGCTTGAAGAACATTACAAAAGTGAAGAATCTAGGTGTTGCATGGATTAAGTGCTCCATTTCATTTCACTTCATCTGTGTCGACATACCGAGGGAAGACTGGCTTCTCTACTCCGAAAAGGACCCAAAGTATTTTGTCTGCACAAACTGCAAGAAGGACTGCCGGAAGTCGATCAACCGCCTCTCCATTTTCTCGGAACCTAACCGTACGCCTGGAGTAAGCAATATTCATTTACTTTCTAATACTTTGAACACCCGCAACATCCTCACGAGAGCTTCGCCGGTGGTTTCGCAGTGTCTTTCAGCCTCCAGTTCTTTCAACTACTGTTGCTGCACCCACCGCCAACTCAGAGATTGCAGAGCTCAAAGAAGCAATCTTGCACCTTACTTCGCGCCTTGAGAGAGCCCTTAAAGAGATTTCTGCCCTGAAAGAGGCTAAAAGCGCGCTCCCTCCGGTAGAAAAACATGTTTAAAGCTTAGTCGGGGACGAACGCATTTGAGTGCATTTTCATTTCGCTTTGTTGCGAAAGTTGGGTCGAACTGAAAATATTTGCCCAAGTTTCAATTAGGTTGGAGTTACAAAATTTTCGCCTCATACAAACTTTGGGAGCTCACAGCTCCTCACCCTTAGGTCATAGAGACTTTCTGTAAAACTATTTTTTGCTGGATTAAATATCATATAACATTTGCCAAAGTTTCAGCTCAATCGGTTGAATTTGAAATTTTGCCCTACTGTTCGCCAAGGGAAGTCTTGGGTGGCCACTTATTGACCCCCAATGTCAATTATTTTACATTTTTGAGACCATGACCCCAAACAAGAGTTGCTTATTTTGTCATTTTACATTAAAATTCTGAATTTCAGCTCAATCGGAGCAACTAAATTTTCCCCCCTTCGGAGGTCTCTCAACCAACCCCCTTAAGTGATAGGGGCAAACATGTGTTCTATGATTTGCTAGATTTGACATGATGTATAACATATCCAAAATTCAGCTAAATCGAACGAAGTATATGGAACTTTCATACAACGGGAAAACCCCCTTAACTACCCCCCAGGCAAGTTTTCCGGAAAAACCAAAGTAGTTCCACCACCCTCCAGACCATACATGACAACATGCAAAAAACCACAGGTCTCTAGCTCTTGTAGTTTCTGAGCCTTTGCGACTCGGACGGACGGACGGACGGACGGACGGACAGACGGACAGACGGACAGACATATTGGACACATAAGTGCATTTTTTTCAAAATTGATGAAAATGCACTAAAAAGCCAAACAAACCAGTCTTTTTCACTTTCAACGGCCTCCCTGAAACACCTGAAGAGCGTCTGACTGAAACTGCGCAGAGAGTCGTTGAATCAAAGACAGGAGACTGTAGATTTGACTCATCAACAGCCATCAAGCGCCTTACTTCGAGATCGCCTGGACTTCACGCGATTCTTATTTCAGTTAAGAGAGGAAGCCCTCAATATAGAGCTTTGGCGAAGATAAGGGGCTCAAGCTTGATTAACGCCTCACATAGCTCCCAGTCATATAAATTGTTCAAGAGAGCTAAGACCCTGCGTGCATCTGGCTATAGATTCGTCTGGATTAAGGACGATCGGGTATTTGCGAGGAAATCAGAGGGGAGTGAAAAGGTTTTCCTGAAAGGCGAGACTGTTCTTGACAACCTGTTGAAGGAGAAAGATCCTGAATGTCAGAACCAAGATTAGGACACCTTGATTACCGTGCCTTTCCCCCTAGGAACGATTTTAACATCTTGACCTTGAATGCTCACTCGATTATAAACAAATTTGGAGAAGTTATAGCCTTTTCATCCGAATTTGCCTGTTCTTAACATGTGATTGTGATCACTGAGACTTGGCTAAAACCGAGACATGGCCTAGACAATGACTTTTTATTTAAACTGAGAAGCTATAAGTACGTCAATGCCCCCAGAAGTGGCTTGGAAAATAGTGGTGGAGTCTGCGTTTACATTAGAGATGACTTGGATTTTGATGTTCTCACAATAGAAGAGGTATTACGCTCCCAGCATGTCGCTTCAGAAACTGAACATCACTGTGGGTGCCATTTACCGGGCCCCCGATTGCAACGTCCGAGAATACCTGGATTTTCTAGATAGACATTTGAACGAATTCCGGAACACAATCTGGATCGGAGATCTGAACATCAATTTACTGCAAGATGATGAAAAGAAAAGTGACTATAAATCCACCCTGTCGAGCAACGGATTTTTCCTGCTCAACCAGGTTCATCATACTGCAGTGACCTACCATCATACACGAGCAGGGCCCTCAATTATCGACCACACATTTTCTGATCTGCTTCAATATGACTTTAATTCATATGTGAGACCAGCTGGCTTTACAGATCACAACGCCGTGGTTTTGAGTCTGTCTTTGATCACCAGAAAAAGACAAGAAATGGTCAAGAAAGTCAATCATGTTGAACTAAATGGGCAAATTGACTCTATCATCTCTAGGGCTTCTACAATGGACGAACTCGTCTCAGGATTTAGAACTGCAATTCAGGCTTGCACGAGATTGAGACCTTATAAGGAGCAACAGGCTAACTGGATTCCGGAAAGTCTCAAACTGGTAATTTCCCAACGGGACTATTTCCGTAGAATGCATTTCAGACAACCAGGAAACTTGTATTTCGAGCAGAGATTTAAGCAACTGAGAAATTACTGCACCTCACTCACAAGGATTGCAAAGAAAAATGACATTCACTCAAGCCTGAACCAGTGTGAAGGTGACGCGCGGAAACATGGGCTGTTATAAATGAAAAGCTGCTCATGAGACATCGATCAGAAATCCTAAAAATTTTCTCAAACTCTAATATATCATTATAAAATCCATCTAATCTTTTTCAATTAAGTCACATGATATGAATGTTACATCTAACAAAACTTTTATAATATTAGCCTACTTACTGCGGTTTTCGTTGTGAATTTGTAGTTTTATTCAAATATTTTTCGGACAGCGTCCTTTCACTTATACAAATTTAGTTGAACTGATCTTCTCGACAAACTAGTGCAAAACTTTCAAGCGATCGGTAAGCGACTTTTCACTAATTCTTCATAAATGAAGGATTGAGGAATCTTAAATGAAGGATTTAAGCTTCCGCGACGGAAACTTAAATTCTTCCTAAGGGAGAATTCATTTTGAATGATGTCGCGCTGGGAAGTTTACCCGTCAAACTCCCCCCTAACACCATACGGCACCGACCCTACATCATGTAAGAGATTGCTACTCTCTATGTATGTTAGTATCTTTTCTTGTAATTCAGTTATAAATTTTCAGACAGACATAGCAGATGCCATAAAGCATTTTTCTCTAGCTAAAGAAAAATGCACGATAAATAAAAGAAACTTACATGATGCGAAGTGGCGATTTTTTATTCAGTGAAAACTATATTTTGTTCGAGAAGCAAAATTTCCTAAACTTACCCCATGTAAAGTCGCAGAGTCCTACGAAGTAATTTCGTGACTTAAAATCATCATTTCATCACAAGCTTCGTGGTCGTTTGTTAAGGCCTAGTGTTCTGTTTCGTTCTCATTCCATGCCCCTGAAAATTTTCCCCGAGGGCGATTTCAAAATAAACTGATCACTTCCTTACGCTACTATTCGTGTTTTAGATGAAACTGGGCAAATTTTTTAGTTTTTGATATTAAGTTTTAGTGCATTTTCAGCATTTTGCAAAAAATACACTATTGTGGCCGCTTTGCCGTCTGTCTGTCTGTCTGGCCGAAATTTTATAACTTGAAAACCAGAAGAGCTAGAGAGCTGCGGTTTTTTGCATCGTGTAGAGCATGGTCTGTAAGGGTGCAGGCTAACAATTTTAGACCCCAACCTCTTCTTGGGACAGAATGGGGGGTGTTTTACTTTTGTATGAAAACTCCTTATTTTGCATTTTATATTTTACAGCTGAAATTTTAGTATGTTGTAGTCTGTGTCAAATCTAGCAAATCGTAGTACCATATGTATCCTCTATCATGTACAGGGACGGAGCTAGGGGCCCTTAAAGTTTAGTCTCTCGAAATCTTTGAAAATGCACCCTTAAGCTTAATCTCCGATTTTTCTTTTTATATATTTTTTACTGTTTATAGTTTTATGAATTTTCAACATTCCTAACGTTTTGTATTGTTTCTCACGAACCACGCCTGATTTAAATGAGCGAGGATTTTTTAGAAAATTCACTACATATTCAAAAATTGACTATGAAAAAATAAATCAAATCAATTTTTTTTTTTTTTAATATTTGAGTTGTTGCACGACTTTGAAAGTCATTAATTTACCACTCAAAACTGAAGTTTTGAGGGCTCGGTAGTCTTTGCTCCAAAGAATCCCTCTCAGCTTTTTGCTGTTTTCAGGGCGTTCTGACTGATGGCTTCTGCGTTGGGGCTTCCCAAGCCCTGATGAGCGTGCTTACGGGCATTCGTAGTAGTCTGCTCGGTTTCTTCATGGTTTGACGAACGATAATAATGTTTCTACGAAATAAAAAACCCACAGCACACGGTTCAAAGTATTATTAAAGGCTCTCACCTGCTAGAGAGACGAGTCTGAAAGAAATAATTCTTTCAGCCGTCTCTTGAAGCTCCCCACACTCGACGACGCCTTCACCTCTGCTGGCAGCTGATTGAAGATCGAAGGGCCTCGAAACTGCAGACTGTTGAGCCCTTGGTTGGTTCTCACCTTGGGCCTCCGAAGCTGATTTCTGGATCGGGTGTTGTGATTATGTGCTGCTCTGTTGGTCGCGAAGGTCAGGTCAGTCTTGGCAAATCCATTGAGGTATTTAAACATAGCCAGCGCTGTTGTGTAGCTCGCGAGCGTTCTCAAAGGCAGGATCTCAAGCTTCGCAAACAAGTCTCTTGTCCTGAATCTCCCCGTTGCATACTGCCGATGCGCGATTCTCCTCACTGATTTCCTCTGAAGCACTTCCAGTCTCTTGAGCCTGCTCTGGGAGGCGACACACCAGACCTGGCACATGTAGCTCAGGTGTGAGTGTATGAAGGCGTTGTATATCATTAGCCCTGTTTCTGAGAATGCGAGACTCTTCATCCTGTGGAGTATCCCGACATAGGGCGAGATCTTTTTGACTACGTGCTCGATGTGCTGATTCCAGGTCAATTTCTCGTCTATCACAAGGCCCAAATACTTAAAGCTGCTGACTCTCTTGATCTCCGTGGGTCCGTGACGGACAGAAAAATTCGCAGTTTCCAGCTTCTTCTTTCTTGGTTGAAAAATCATGTATTTGGTCTTGGATAGGTTCATCAGCAGTCTATTTCTGCAGAACCACGCGTGGATAGTAGCCAGGTCTCTGTTCATCTGAATCTGTAGTTCAGATAATGTAGTGCAGGAATAAACCAGTACTGAGTCATCTGCATACATCTTCAGCTTGCCAAACAGGTTCAGACTAAACGCGTCATTCATGAAAAGCAGAAACAGAGTGGGAGAAAGCACAGATCCTTGGGGGACTCCACATTTCAGTCGTTTTTCTCTGCTGGTGGTGCCGTTTATCTCGGTGAAAAAACGCCTGCCAGTCAGGAAGCTCTCTAATAGTCGATTGATAGGGCCCGAAATACCCAGCTTGTCCAGTTTGTTGAGGAGAAGCCCATGGTTGACACTATCGAAGGCTTTTGAGACGTCGATGAAGATCGCGGCAGCTATCCTCTTCGAGTCTAGCTGGGTTTGAACAAAGTTCACTAGATCAGAGGCTGCAGATGTCGTGTTCGAGTTCGCCAGGAAGCCGTACTGACCAGGATTGAGGCAGGAGCAGAGCGAGAGAAACTGCAGGATACGGACGCTGATTGCCTTCTCCAGGATCTTTGAGAATGTGCTCAACACCGAGATTGGTCTATAATTTCCAGCGTCTGTTTTCTCACCGCCTTTATGGATAATAGTGCCTCTTGCTACCTTCAAGGAGTCGGGAAAAATGCCATTTTTAAACGCTACGTTAATATAGTCTGTGAGAGGTCGTGCGAGTTTAGCCCGGTTGTCCTTAATCAGGCGCATAGTAACACCATCGGGCCCTGGGGCTGAGTTTAATTTAACCTTCTCGATTAATTACGAGGTTTCTCTCTCTGAAATGGGTCTCAAGAGCATCGATTGGTCGTTAGATCTCGGGAGACTTCTCGTGTGAGAAGGCTGCGGGAGCTCTTTCTCGACACGGTCCCCAACCGACGCGAAGAAGTCTGCGACATATTCGTTGATTGCAATCGGATCTGTCTGGATTTGACCTGTCCCGTCTCTGATTGCTTGGATGTCGCTCTTCTCTGATCGATGTCTCATGAGCAGCTTATCGTTTATAACAGCCCATGTTTTCCGCGCGTCACCTTCACACTGGTTCAGGCTTGAATGAATGTCATTTTTCTTTGCAATCCTTGTGAGTGAGGTGCAGTAATTTCTCAGTTGCTTAAATCTCTGCTCGAAATACAAGTTTCCTGGTTGTCTGAAATGCATTCTACGGAAATAGTCCCGTTGGGAAATTACCAGTTTGAGACTTTCCGGAATCCAGTTAGCCTGTTGCTCCTTATAAGGTCTCAATCTCGTGCAAGCCTGAATTGCAGTTCTAAATCCTGAGACGAGTTCGTCCATTGTAGAAGCCCTAGAGATGATAGAGTCAATTTGCCCATTTAGTTCAACATGATTGACTTTCTTGACCATTTCTTGTCTTTTTCTGGTGATCAAAGACAGACTCAAAACCACGGCGTTGTGATCTGTAAAGCCAGCTGGTCTCACATATGAATTAAAGTCATATTGAAGCAGATCAGAAAATGTGTGGTCGATAATTGAGGGCCCTGCTCGTGTATGATGGTAGGTCACTGCAGTATGATGAACCTGGTTGAGCAGGAAAAATCCGTTGCTCGACAGGGTGGATTTATAGTCACTTTTCTTTTCATCATCTTGCAGTAAATTGATGTTCAGATCTCCGATCCAGATTGTGTTCCGGAATTCGTTCAAATGTCTATCTAGAAAATCCAGGTATTCTCGGACGTTGCAATCGGGGGCCCGGTAAATGGCACCCACAGAGATGTTCAGCTTCTGGAGCTTTATCACGACATGCTGGGAGCGCAAATTAAAATACAAAATCTAAGATCAAGTATAAGAAGTGCATATTCCCGGGTTTATATTTTAAGGAAATCTTATTTGAATTCATAATACTCAATTTCTGAACTCTTGAACAAATTATAAATCCGTGAAAATGCACTTCTCATACTTGATATTCGATTTTGTAACATATTTTAATTTAATTTGATTTAATTTAATTTGATTTGATATAATTCAATTTTTATTTGTTTACTTGTTCATTTGTGTTGATTGTAAATATTGGCCAAATTCGATTTTCAATGAAACGGTCGTGAGAGCAGAAAATATCTTATCTCGCGCCATTTTAAGAATTTCAAATATTCAAATCAAACGAACACGAGGTAATGAATACTGTAACAAGTTTCACTCCTAAATATTTACTTTAAAGGAGCATAACTTTATGCACGCTCCTATTGAAAATTGAATATAATAATAATAAATAAACATAAACTTCTAAATTTTATTAATCTAATTCGGTATTTTAGATAAATAATTTAAATTTCAGCCCAAGAGGCAAATCCACATGAATTTGCTTCCCATACACATTTCGGGAGTTCCTCTCTCCACCCCCTTAGTTGATAGGAGCATACTATAGGAATGTTATTTGCTCACATAAAAGCCCTCTAAAAGTTACCAAATTTGAGCTCAATCGGACGATCTTGTAAATTCGCACATTTGTCTTCCTAGGGGAGCCACAAGATTATATTCATATCTCCCTATGACCTACAAGAGGAACACCGTGAAGATTCTTCGACAAAAAATTCTGGAACTCGCAGATCCAAAATTTCATGACAAGAACTTCACACTGCTGGAAGAAACCCTCATCAATAACGGCTACCCACAGAGTTTTATCTACAACGCCTCGTATCAAACCCAATCACCTATCCCTACGTCAACTGAGCCCATAAAATACGTTTCACTCCCTTACGACGACGTCCTTTTCGGACGCCTCAAATCCCTTCTGGAACCCTGGAACATCCGCGCAGTAGGACGACCCCAAGCACCATTTATTATTTATTTCAATGTCTTTAAGTCTGCCAGATAATGTAAGTTCCGTTGTTCTCTTGTCTTCAGCCAACTCAAGGACCCCGTGGAGAAAAGGTGGAAATCTGGTGTTGTTTACGAGATTCAGTGCGAGTGCGAAGCTACTTACGTCGGTCAGACCCACCAACATGCTCTGACCAGGTTCGTTCAGCATCAAAATGGAGGCCCAGAACACAGCTCTCTCTCAGCACACCTTACCGAAACTGGCCACGAAATAACATTTGAAAACCTGTAAATCCTTTGCTCGGAGCCTTCAACCAAGATCAGGCTAATCAAGGAAGCCATTCTGATAAGAAAGGGTCGATCACCCCAAATTGGTCGATCACCCCACGGACCTCAACCGAACCATCACCCTCTCAGCTGATAATCGATGACAAATCAATAAACATAATTCTTGACGTGCAATGCAAATTGATCTGTGATAATTTACAAAGTTTTACACCATTTATTATTTATTTCAATGTCTTTAAGTCTGCCAGATAATGTAAGTTCCGTTGTTCTTGTTAAAGTAAAGTTAAAAGTGAATTAATATGTTGTAGCTCTGAACGAGCGCCGGAGTGAGCGCGAAACGTCAGTAAAATAATAAACCTGGAGCCAAGGCTAAAAAACGTCGTATTATTGAAGTTTGTAGCTCCTAAGCCATCGAAAAAAAAAAGAAATCTAAAATCCAAAAGTTCAAAAGTTTTCACTCTAGTTTGAAATAACCCGTAGAGAAGTGGTTTTAGACATTATGGAGATTCTTAACTTTGGAGGCTGATTGTGAGACTCCCTGGCTGTTGTTCCTGGTGAACTATAAAATTCCAGATTACTTGGAACCTAACAAATCTGCTGATGCAACTTTCGACCCCATTAACTGTCGTTTAAGAAAAACGATTTTTTTAAATCCTAGTAACTTTTGCCACCTACTACGGTATAAAACATGTTTAAAGCTTAGTCGGGGACGAACGCATTTGAGTGCATTTTCAATTCGCTTTGTTGCAAAAGTTGGGTCCAAGTGAAAATTTGTCCCACATTTTGTCACTGAATCCCTGACTTTGATCCCAAAGGCCATAGAGCCTTAACGAATATTTTGCCAAATTTAATGTCATCCAACATTTTCCCAAGTTTAGCTAAAGTGGAGATGACAAATTTTCGTCTCATACGGACTTTTGGAGCCCTCAGCTCCACATCCTTAGGTCATAGAGACTTACTGTAGAACTGTTTTTTGATGGCTTTGATACTATCTAACAGTTGCCAAAGTTTGAGCTCAATCGGTTGAATTTGAAATTTTGCCTTTCTGTTCACCAGGGGAAGTCTTGGATGGCCACTTATTGACCCCCAAGGTCAATTATTTTGCATTTTTGAGACCTTGATCGGAAACAAAAGTTGCTTATTTTGTCATTTTACATGATCATTCTGAATTTCAGCTCAATCGGAGCAACTAAAATTTTTCCCCCTTTAGGGGTCACTCACCCCACCCCCTTAAGTGATAGAGGCAAACATGTGTTCTATGATTTGCTAGATTTGGCGCAATATATAACATATCCAAAATTCAGGTCAATCGGATGAAGTATAAGAAAGTTTCATAAAACACGAAAACCTCCATGGTTACGGCCCTGGGGGGTTATTTGGGAAACCAACAAAAATGACCCACCTTCTAGACCATACCTTACATCATGCAAAAAACCGCAGGTCTCTAGCTCTTACAGTTTCGGAGCCTTTGCGACTTGGACGGACGGACAGACAGATATATCGGACACATAAGTGCATTTTTTTCAAAATTGATGAAAATGCATTAAAAACGTAGCAGAATCGAATGGGAGACTTGTAAGTAAAATCTTAACAACCCTTTTGGCAGTCCCATGGACAAAATTTCAATATATTCCAATCGAGCTGAAACTTTGGTATCTCTTTGAGGATATTTATTCGAGCAAACATTAAATTAAATTAAATCAAATCAAAATTCAAAATCAAAGATCAAGAATTATAAGAAGTGCATTTTCCCGGGTATATATTTTGAGGATAGATAGATAGATCTGGGGTGGGGCAGAGGGTCACGCAGGTCCCGAAGAGCCTATTGTGACCCATCCGTCAGAGACGGATTGCCCCGGACTCAGGGTTTCAAAGCCCCAAGTCCTGTGTAAATCTCAACAGACTCCTCAAAGGTGAGTTTGCAACATGTACCGCGTCAGGAAAATGAATGCCGAAGTGCTTCTGGCGCTTATGCATCAGAGGCAGACATGAGCAAAGCAAGTGTCTCACGGTCTCACTTGCAGCATTACAAAATCTGCAGAGCCCACTCACATTCTGATTGTACCAGCGAACTCTTGCGTTGACAGGGTAGTGACCAGTCAGAAATCCTGTGATAAAGTAGGTCTCTCTTCTTGACATGTTGAGCAGTTCCTTTGATCTACGAGCCTTGTAATCCTTAATGAATTCCTTTGAATGAAGCATGCTTGGTTGATTGCGCCAATATTCCTGGGATTTTCTAAGCAGATTATCTCTTACCAAGTTCTCAGAAAATGCTCTCGAGGTTCCAACAGTTGATCTTGTGCGTTTAAGACCGGTAGCTAACTTAGCAAGAGTAGATAGATAGATAGATAGATCTGGGGTGGGGCAGAGGGTCACGCAGGTCCCGAAGATCCTATTGTGACCCATCCGTCAGAGACGGATTGCCCCGGACTCAGGGTTTCAAAGCCCCAAGTCCTGTGTAAATCTCAACAGACTCCTCAAGGGTGAGTTTGCAACATGTACCGCATCAGGAAAATGAATGCCGAAGTGCTTCTGGCGCTTATGCATCAGAGGCAGACATGAGCAAAGCAAGTGTCTCACGGTCTCACTTGCAGCATTACAAAATCTGCAGAGCCCACTCACATCCTGATTGTACCAGCGAACTCTTGCGTTGACAGGGTAGTGACCAGTCAGAAATCCTGTGATAAAGTAGGTCTCTCTTCTTGACATGTTGAGCAGTTCCTTTGATCTACGAGCCTTGTAATCCTTAATGAATTCCTTTGAATGAAGCATGCTTGGTTGATTGCGCCAATATTCCTGGGATTTTCTAAGAAGATTATCTCTTACCAAGTTCTTAGAAAATGCTCTCGAGGTTCCAACAGTTGATCTTGTGCGTTTAAGACCGGTAGCTAACTTAGCAAGAGTAGATAGATAGATAGATAGATCTGGGGTGGGGCAGAGGGTCACGCAGGTCCCGAAGATCCTATTGTGACCCATCCGTCAGAGACGGATTGCCCCGGACTCAGGGTTTTAAAGCCCCAAGTCCTGTGTAAATCTCAACAGACTCCTCAAGGGTGAGTTTGCAACATGTACCGCATCAGGAAAATGAATGCCGAAGTGCTTCTGGCGCTTATGCATCAGAGGCAGACATGAGCAAAGCAAGTGTCTCACGGTCTCACTTGCAGCATTACAAAATCTGCAGAGCCCACTCACATCCTGATTGTACCAGCGAACTCTTGCGTTGACAGGGTAGTGACCAGTCAGAAATCCTGTGATAAAGTAGGTCTCTCTTCTTGACATGTTGAGCAGTTCCTTTGATCTACGAGCCTTGTAATCCTTAATGAATTCCTTTGAATGAAGCATGCTTGGTTGATTGCGCCAATATTCCTGGGATTTTCTAAGAAGATTATCTCTTACCAAGTTCTTAGAAAATGCTCTCGAGGTTCCAACAGTTGATCTTGTGCGTTTAAGACCGGTAGCTAACTTAGCAAGAGTAGATAGATAGATAGATAGATCTGGGGTGGGGCAGAGGGTCACGCAGGTCCCGAAGATCCTATTGTGACCCATCCGTCAGAGACGGATTGCCCCGGACTCAGGGTTTTAAAGCCCCAAGTCCTGTGTAAATCTCAACAGACTCCTCAAGGGTGAGTTTGCAACATGTACCGCATCAGGAAAATGAATGCCGAAGTGCTTCTGGCGCTTATGCATCAGAGGCAGACATGAGCAAAGCAAGTGTCTCACGGTCTCACTTGCAGCATTACAAAATCTGCAGAGCCCACTCACATCCTGATTGTACCAGCGAACTCTTGCGTTGACAGGGTAGTGACCAGTCAGAAATCCTGTGATAAAGTAGGTCTCTCTTCTTGACATGTTGAGCAGTTCCTTTGATCTACGAGCCTTGTAATCCTTGATGAATTCCTTTGAATGAAGCATGCTTGGTTGATTGCGCCAATATTCCTGGGATTTTCTAAGAAGATTATCTCTTACCAAGTTCTTAGAAAATGCTCTCGAGGTTCCAACAGTTGATCTTGTGCGTTTAAGACCGGTAGCTAACTTAGCAAGAGTAGATAGATAGATAGATAGATCTGGGGTGGGGCAGAGGGTCACGCAGGTCCCGAAGATCCTATTGTGACCCATCCGTCAGAGACGGATTGCCCCGGACTCAGGGTTTTAAAGCCCCAAGTCCTGTGTAAATCTCAACAAACTCCTCAAGGGTGAGTTTGCAACATGTACCGCATCAGGAAAATGAATGCCGAAGTGCTTCTGGCGCTTATGCATCAGAGGCAGACATGAGCAAAGCAAGTGTCTCACGGTCTCACTTGCAGCATTACAAAATCTGCAGAGCCCACTCACATCCTGATTGTACCAGCGAACTCTTGCGTTGACAGGGTAGTGACCAGTCAGAAATCCTGTGATAAAGTAGGTCTCTCTTCTTGACGTGTTGAGCAGTTCCTTTGATCTACGAGCCTTGTAATCCTTGATGAATTCCTTTGAATGAAGCATGCTTGGTTGATTGCGCCAATATTCCTGGGATTTTCTAAGAAGATTATCTCTTACCAAGTTCTTAGAAAATGCTCTCGAGGTTCCAACAGTTGATCTTGTGCGTTTAAGACCGGTAGCTAACTTAGCAAGAGTATCGGCCACTTCGTTGCCGTCGTATCCTTCATGAGCTGGTATCCAATTTAATTTCAGGTTATTTTCTGTACCTAGTTCCTTTAAAGCGGTGATTGTTTGGTCTACTAATGCAGAGGTAATTACGTTGCCATTCAGAGCTCTCAGAGCCGCTTGGCTGTCTGAGTATATGCAGATCTGTCTACCCTTGATGTTCTTGGATTTCAAAATCTGTGCGCACTTCTGTACAGCAAATACTTCTGCCTGGAACACGGAGGCGTGGCTATCTAAGCGGACAGGCAGTCTTGTGTTGTATTGTTCCATATAGATGCCAGATCCTGTTCCTTTTCTTGTCAATGAGCCATCTGTAAAGCAGTAAATAGTATCCGGATCATGACCTTGATACTCAAATTCGTTTCTCTCCGGTATTTCAACTTGAAACGGGCGTTCAAAGTTAAATTTTTTGTCTATCACATCCGAGTTAGCGATAGCATTTGATAGCTCTGCACTTTGTCCGAAGACATCCATGAGTTTAGTATCCTTTAATATCTTGATCTCAGGTTTCTGAGACGGGCAAAATCTTATATTAGCATTCAGAGCCTCTGATTGTATAAACAAATGCAGAGGGGGTAGGTCTAGTAAAACTTCCAGCGCGCTGGTCGGCGCTGTTCTTTGAGTTGACACAATAGTTGAACAGGCAAGTTTTTGGAGCTTTTTTAGTTTGTCTTGAGCTGTGGGTTTTGTCGTTCTGTGCCACCACACAACAGCTGCGTATGAAACTATTGGTCTCACTATGGCTGTGTAGACCCAGTGAGCTTTTTTAGGTCTCAGCCCCCATGTCTTTCCTATGAGTCTTCTGGTGATCCACAAGGTATTTGTTGCTTTCTTTATGATGTTTTCGAGGTGTTTGTTCCAAAGTAGTTTGCTGTCGAACGTAAGTCCAAGATATTTCACTGTCTTTGTGTATTTCAGTTCTTTGTTGAAAAATTTAGGTTTTTCATATGCGTCCAGCGGAGTCCTGGTATTTGTAAACATAACCAAGTTTGTTTTGGCGGGATTCACAGAGAGTCCTGTTTTTTTGCACCAATTTTCAACAATTTTAAGCCCATTTTTTATCCTTCTGATTGGTCCATTGTATCTTTTCTCTTTAGTATACGTCCTAGGGTCGTCAAAGTGAGAATGAGTTAGAATCACAAAGTCATCAGCAAAACCTTGGGCAAATAGATTTGCTTTTTCCAGGTCAACCAGTAGATCGTCCACGACTAGAGACCATAATAGAGGTGATAAGACTCCACCTTGTGGGCAGCCTCGATTAAATTTCAGCTTGATCGATTCGTCTCCTAAACTCATTGTGACTTCTCTGTCTGGAAGCATCGAGAGTACCCAGTTGCAGGTATCCATGTCAATGCCCTTTCTATTTAAGGCTTGACAAATTGATTCGTATGCAGTGTGATCGAAGGCTCCCATAATGTTCAGAAAGGCGCCTAAAGCGTAGCCTTTTCCTCGCATAACAGATTCGATCTTCTTACTCAATGACTTAAGAGCAGATTCCGTTGATTTTCCTGTCTGGTAAGCGAATTGAGTTTTATGGAGTGGATTTACACTTAGTACTGTGTCTCTTATGTATCTGTCTAATATTTTCTCCATTACTTTGAGCAAGAATGATGATAAGCTTATCGGTCGAAAGGATTTAGGATCTGAGTTAGATCTCTTTCCTACCTTAGGGATGAATGAGACCTTGACTCCTCTCCAGACCCTCGGTACATGGTTAAAGGAGTGGCTCTTCACCAAGATTAGTTGTAGATAACTCTTAATATATTTGAATCCCTTTTGGAGTAGCCATGGAAATATTTCGTCAGGCCCCGCAGATTTGAATGGCTTGAAATCATTGATAGCCCATTCAATCCTTTCTTCTGTAAAGATTTCCTTGGATTTTGAGAAGTTGTCAGCTGATATGGTGAAATCAGAATTTTGTTGAAACTCGTCCAAAACAATTGACCCCGGGAAATGGGCGTTAGCGAGCTCCATCAGAGTTTCAGTTTCGTTTTCAGTGAAGGTGTTGTCAGTTCTCTTTTGCGTCCCAATCTTTATATCCTTGCCTTAAGCTAACAACTTATGTAGTCTAGACGTAGCTGAAACGGTTTTTTTCCAACTCTCTGAGCTATGTTGTTTGAGGCTTCTTTGATATTCAGCTCTACACTGCTTCATGTCTTCTATAGTTTGGTGAGGGACTGGTCTTCCATTTCTTTTTAGGAGATGTATACGATTCTCATGTTTCCTAAGTTTGCTTCGTTTCTTTTTGATTGAGTAAGGAAGAGTTTTATTACGATTACCAGATTGTAGATTGTACTAGGAGTCAAAGGTCACGGAGGTCCCGAAGGTCCTATTGTGACCCATCTTGACAGAGTCAAGAGTTCCTCAGTAGCGCCCCCCATCTTATACTGCCGTACGCGCCATAGCAGTCGCATTCTTGGCTTGCACCAAGAACACAGTTGAGCAGAAGTTGCCTCGGCCGAGTTTCGAACGTACGACCTCTCGATCGCAAGTCCGTTACTCTACCGATTAGGCTACCTCTGCCCCCACGATTACCAGTAACTTCAATTTCCTTGTTGGCAGCGTGGTAAGCACCCACAACTTTTCTCGTCAGATCATGCGCAGCAATATCTAAGTCTCTAGTGTTTTGAATCAAGTACATACCTTTCGCCATTTCAGCTTTCACGTTGTGGATAAACACCTCTTGTTTTGTGTTTCTAGGGTTCCTGTAAGTCTTGGTCTGATATTGGAGATTTTTCACGTCAAATGTTATCAACTTGTGGTCAGATAACGTGATTCTACCGGAAATTTTCCAGTTTTCTATTTTTTCTCGAGTAAATGCGGAAGTCAATGTCAAGTCTATAACAGATTCTTGAAATTTGGGGTTAGGAAGTCTAACTCCATTTTCTTTAGTGACAGTCCTAATAAATGTAGGTTGATATCCTTCATTCAGCACATCCAGGTCGTTGCGGAACACAAAGTTCAGTAATCTCTCACCTCTCTTGTCTGTTTTTTTGTCACCCCAGCTGGTGTGATGAGCGTTTGAGTCACAGCAGTATATCAACTGTCGATTTTCTGACCTACATTTACTCAAAATACCTTCCAGTTGTGGCGGTATTATATCTTTATATCTAGACCCTTCAGGGTGGTACACAGAGCAAACTATCAGTTTTTGTGTAACCCCCGAAATCATCACATCTATAGAGGCAGCAATGAAATCGGGTGTGCAAAATTCATTGAGGGTCAGAAAATTCAAATTTCTACGAAAAAGTATACAGGATCTTGGTTTTGAGATGCCGTCAGCTTTGAAAAGAATATTTCCGACATTCAGACACTTAATTGAATTAAGATCAGCAAAAGGTTCCTGAATGCAAGCAATATCAATCCTTTCCTCGTTAAAAATGGATCCTAAATTTTGCGCTGCAGCAGGCGATTTGTTCAAATTAATTTGGGCAAATTTCAGAGAGTCATTCACCATCATCCTGGATCACCTACATAGCTGTTCAGATTTTTATTTGCCTTCATCAATTTGAACTCAACCATAGAAATGGTGAAAAAAGATAGATGTATCAAAAGAACAATATCAATTATTGCAATAATCTGGTCCAGAGTTGGTAACAGAACAAAGTGAACAATCAAACAACAGAAGAGAGCGAAAAGAGTGGTTTGACAGCTCAGAGTTGTTGTCAGTGCAGTCACATCAGCCATATTCTTTCTTGTCTCTCTTCATTTGGGGGTCAAACCACAAGTTCCTTGGAAGTCTCAGTCTTTTGTCTCTGATGAAAGCAGGTTTAAGCGTCATGTCACATGATTTATACATTGTATGCAAAGCACCGAAATGCCAAAAAACACTACGTATGTCAAAAACATCGTAGTGCACAAAAACACTAGGGGAAAGTTGTCCCAAGTGTCGCTGAAAACGGACTAAGGTACCTTTGCGGGAGCCTTGACCGTCAGTTGGAGAAGTGTGTGTGACCTGGAAGTTCATTGCAAGAAATATTTTCAGGCAGTTACTAATAAGCCAATTTTCAGCTCGAATCGTCAAATAAAACTTCACGTTAGAAGTCAGATAAAACCTTAAGGTCGCAATAAATACAAAACTTCTGTACAGAAGCAGAAAAAACTTCATTTCTGAAGTCAGCAAAACCTCCTGTCGGAGGCAGAAAAACGCTCTTAAAATCCAACATGAAACGGCAGTTAGAGTATCCCCTACAGCCGTCTCACACCGATTATAAGAGCGCGCAGAAAACTTCTTTACAGAAGCCGAAAAAACTTCCTTTCGGAACGTACGTGGTTGCGAATATATGGCACCCACCGCCACGCAAAGAGTGTGTGTGATGTTGGTTTCTGCACTTTATTTCACTCAAAAACACCGAATTTTCCGGGTTTAGCCCGCCGACTCGGGTCACAGTGTCCACTAAATGCACTTATTCAAAAGTATTTCACTTCTCCAACACTATCGGTGCGCGTAAATCAACTAAATTTAGTCAAAAACAGGGAGCAGATTGACAGGTATCTGCACGCTACCGAGGTCACACACACTCTCTTTGAGGATTTTGAGGATATTTTATTTGAATTCATCACACTCAGTTTCTGAATTCTTGACTAATTTGCAATATGCGGAGTGCCTCAACAGGAAAATGTGGGAACATGCAATATTATTTTAGAAAACCTACTTAAAAATGCATTCAAATGGTTTCATCAACATTAATTTTGCGTTTCAGATTCCCTCCAAGTGAATTAACAGGACAGTTCTCAATTCAATGGTTGTATGAGTTCTTGCAAAAAAGTTGGGGCTCTTGGATTCCACAGTCTTCAATATCAACGTTATCTGCCGGTGGATATTACTCAGTATCTCCGTTTAAAGGACTTCGAGTTATAATCTTAAACAACAACGACGCCTATACTTTTAATTTTTGGATCTTCTACTCCACAGACTTCATAGCAAAACAGTTGCAATGGCTTCATGACACTTTACTGGATGCTGAAGAAAAAGAGGAAACGGTTCATTTGTTACTCCATGTTCCACCTGGTAAAGGAGACATTTATCAGATATGGTCGAGGGAGTATGCAAAGATTATCAATCGGTTTTACCATATCATCGCAGCACAATTTAATGGACACACTCACAAGAATGAATTCAACCTGTTTTTTGACAATGAAACTGCTCAATATGCCATCAATCTTGTTTTTAACGGAGGAAGTGTAACTTCATTTAGTGATGTCAATCCAAATTATGTTGTCTACTATGTTGATAAGACAAGTTTTGAAGTAATGGATTCAGATTTCTTCATTTTAGATCTTGATGAAATCAATCAGTCATCTGTAACTCCTCATTTCAAAAGAATATATTCATTCCGTGACAAATGGCATATTTCAGATTTAAGTCCTATGTCTTTAAACACCTTGGTAAAACGATGGTCCAACGACACATCCGAGCTAAAAAGTGTAAGTTTTATTTTATAAGAGCTCCGTTCACATGTAACGGTACGGTGGAGAATGCTATTGAGTGACATGACCGTGCAATTTATGTTTAAGTCTGTGAAGCAAATTATTGCTATTTTGGTTGCCCTTGTTTTTTGAAGGCCTATTTTTAGTGCATTCCTTCGAATGGAGAAAAAATGTGCTATGGCCGACTTTCCGTTCGAAACTTTTAAGATTGAGACCCTTTGAATGAAAGTTCCTTATACTTAATCCGATTAAGTTGAATTTTGGATTTGTTATCAAAACCTTCCAATTAAGCTAAAACTTTGGTAACTCTGAGAAGGCTTTTATTCGATCAAAAACGTTCCTATAGTATGCCTCTATCGACTAAGGGGGCGGAAAGGGGACCTCTGGAAATTTGTATACGAAATAAGTATTTGTAGATTTGCATATCGGGCTGAAATTTAAATTATTTTTCACCACTCTTCATGAAAAATTTTTGGCGATAAGAGGGCAGTAAATAGTAATAGGAGACGGCACAATTACTCCCGCAAAATTACCCTCGCAAAATTGCTCCCGCCGGCCATTTTGATTTTCTGTATACAATCCAGACATTCTGGGGGGATTTTGCTAAGATTTTATATGGGGGTCTATGTTGGCTTTCAAAAGTCCTTAACGTAACCGGAATTGGACTCGCCACCATCTTGGATTTTATAGCCTTAATAAGAAGACAAAATGGGGTTTTCAGTGGAAAACTGCATTTTGCCGCCTTATCCTTCATGTTTGAGGGCTACATTCTTAAGAAAGTTTTTAAAGGACATTCAAAGAATTTCATATTGACTTTTAAAAATGAAATACATAGCTCTTTAGGTTCGGCCATAACAGCCATCCGCGTTCAAATTTTTTTTGTTTTCAAAAACATTACTTGAGCTCTAGCTCAGTTGTTTTTAGCGATAGAAAGCTCAAACAATTAAAAATATAGTACTTAACAAAACGCTTTTAAAATGACATCAACCTTTTCAATCGAAATTAGAAAGATAGATCTGGGGTGGGGCAGAGGGTCACGCAGGTCGCGAAGATCCTATTGTGACCCATCCGTCAGAGACGGATTGCCCCGAACTCAGGGTTTTCAAGCCCCAAGTCCTGTGAAAATCTCAACAGACTCCTCAAAGTTGCGTTTGCAACATGTATCGCGTCAGGAAAATGAATGCCAAAGTGCTTCTGACGCTTATGCATCAGAGGCAGACATGAGCAAAGTATGTAAATGTCTCAATCGAAATTACTATGTGCTCAAGAAAAAATAATAATTAAATTTCCCATTTTATCTCTTGAAAAAATAATTTTTCTTGAGCAAACTACTTGCCCAATCCTTGCCAATTGGTTTTTTTACTGCATTTTCATCAATTTTGAAAAAAATGCACTTATGGTATGTGTCCGATATGTCCGTCTGTCTGTCTGTCTGTCTGAGTCGCAAAAGCTCCAAAACTACAAGAGCTAGAGACCTGCGGTTTTGGCATGCTGTCAGGGTATAGTCTGGAGGGTAGATGAATTGATTTGGTTTTTCCGGAAAACTGCCTGGGGGTTAATTAAGGGGATTTTCCCGTTGTATGAAAGTTCCATATACTTCGTCCGATTGAGCTGAATTTTGGATATGTTATACATCATGTCAAATCTAGCAAATCATAGAACACATGTTTGCCTCTATCACTTAAGGGGGTGGGGTGAAAGGCCTCTGAAGGGGGGGGGGGGTTGCTCCGATTGAGCTAAAATTCAGAATGGTCATGCAAAATGACAAAATAAGCAACTTTTGTTTGGGGTCATGGTCTCAAAAATGTTAAAATATCGGACTCTGGGGGTCAATAAGTGGCCACCCAAGACTTCTCCTGGCGAACAGCAAGGCAAAATTTCAAATTCAACCGATTGAGCTGAAACTTTGGCAACTGTCCTACAGTAAGTCTGTTTGACCTAAGGGTGAGGAGCTAAGGCTCCCAAAGTTAGTATGAGGCGAAAATTATTCAACTCTAATTGAGCTGAAACTTGGGCAATGTTAGATGACATTAAATTAAGCAAAATATCCTTCTGCATTAAGGCTCTATGACCTGTGGGATCAAAGTCAGGGGCCCAATAAGTTTCTGCAGTGACGGAATTTGGGACAAATATTTTCACTTCGACCCAACTTTTGCAACAAAGCGAATTGAAAATGCACTCAAATGCGTTCGTACCCGACTAAGCTTTAAACATGTTTTTCAAGGTTATTTATGTAAAAAAACAAGACTCCAATTTGAAAGGGAACGGAGCCAGTGCTTGGGAAAAATTTGCGAACAATTTTTTGAAGTAATCCAAGATGGTGCTGAAATAAAATTTTGGGAGTATTTTCAAAAGTGTTTTTAGAATTGGTCAAGTGTCTTTAGTTTATTGGTCAAGTGTCTTTTGCATATGCTTAAAACGGCAAATTTTTATCATAAGAGGTGATGGAACAATCGAGCGTTAAGTCTAGGTACTCGTACCCAGGTATGCCTGAAAGTGGAGCAAAAATCATGTGGCGCCTAGAAATGTCAGAAGATGACATTTTATCGAAAACTTTTCTTGAGACCTAGGGCAAGGTTCAAATTATGGAACAGTCGAATTGTGGAACACCTTAAGCACTTTCGTGCCCTGGAGACAATGTTTTTCGCCCTTGAGTTATATTACTGAACTTGTAATTTTTATCCCTATTTATTCCAATCGAAAAAAATCAAATAAAATTGAATCAAGTCAAATACAAAATTTAAGATCAAGAAGTGCATTTACCCGGGTTTATATTTTGAGGGAATCTTATTTCATAATACAAAATTTCTGAATTCTTGAACAATTTACAATTAGATTCCCTTAAAATATAAACCCGGGAAAGTGCACTTCTTTTACTTGATCTTCGATTTTGTATTTTGATTTGATTTAATTTAATTTGATTTGATTTAATTAAATTTAATTAAATTTGATTTAATTTAATTCAATTTTTTAACTCTTAAGTTCTACTCATAAATGTTTACTTCTAAACTTTACCAACCTTTTTCGGTAATTTAGATAAATAATTTAAATTTCAGCCCAAAAGGCAAATCCACTTGAATTTGCTTCCCATACAAATTTCGGGAGTTCCCCTCTCCACCCCCTTAGTTAATAGAACGTACTATAGGAATGTATTTTGCGCAAATAAAAGCCCTATAAGAGTTACCAAAGTTTGAGCTCAATCGGACTATCTTGAAAATTCGCCCATTTGTCTTCCATAGGAGCCACAAGATTATATTCAAACGTTTCTTGATGCATTGTTTTACGTTTTTGAGACCATGTGTTGAAGCAAATGTTTCTGATAATGTAATTTTACGTGCCTATTTTGAATTTCAGGTCAATCGGAGCAACTTTTCCCCGATACAAATTTCGGGGGTCTCCCACTCAGCACCCTTAAGTGATAGGGGGCATACATGCGTTCTATGATTTGGTAGATTTGATGGGGCCTAGATAGCCTAGTGGTTAGGGCGGTCAGGCTATTGATCGGGAGATGGCGGGTTCGATCCCCGACGCCACGTCGGAATATTTAGGCCCAATTGTGTTCTTAACGCAACTTTAGCCCTCAAGTGCTAGGGTTAAAATTAAGAATGCGACTGCTATAGCGCGCATGGTAGTATAAAATGGAGGGCGCTGATGATAAAAAGGGGTGGGGCAGAAACCCAATGCAATCTATCTAGATTTGATGTGAACTACAACATATCTAAAATTCAGCTCAATCGGACTAAGTATAAGGAACTTTCATACAACGGGCTTACCCCCCTCACTCCCCCCCCTAGGGGAAATGGGGGTCTATGAGGTTTAACTTTCCACCCTACAGACTATGTCCTATACGATACAGAAAACCGCAGGTCTTAAGTTCTTTTTCTTAAGTTATAAAGTTTCGGACGGACGGATGGACAGACGGACATAGTAGATGCAATAGTGCATTTTTTCTCCATTTGAGGGAAAATGCACTAAAAAATTCTATCTCAGAGGCTGCATGAATGGATAAAATTTTTCTACAAAAAATACAAATTTCTTAAGAAATGGCGAATTTTAGATTATTTTTCTTAAGGTTTTTATGTTTCTAAAACTAAGTGTAAAGGAACAAACATGTTTAAAGCTTAGTCGGGGACGAACGCATTTGAGTGCATTTTCAATTCGCTTTGTTGCAAAAGTTGGGTCAAAGTGAAAATATTTTATTCCCAATTCCGTCACTGCAGAAACTTATTGGACCCCTGACTTTGATTCCACAGGTCATAAGGTCTTAATGCAGGAGGATATTTAGTTTAATTTAATGTCATCTAACATTTGCCCAAGTTTCAGCTCAATTGGAGTTTCAAAATTGTCGCCTCATACAAATTTTGGGAGCTCACAGCTCCTCCCCCTTAGGTCATAGAGACTTACTGTAGAACTGTTTTTTGCTGGATTTAATACCATCTAACAGTTGCCAAAGTTTCAGCTCAATCGGTTGAATTTGAAATTTTGCCCTACTGTTCGCCAAGGGGAAGTCTTGGGTGGCCACTTATTGACCCCCAGAGTCCGTTGTTTTACATTTTTGAGACCATGACCCCAAACAAAAGTTGCTTATTTTGTCATTTTACATGACCATTCTGAATTTCAGCACAATCGGAGCAACTAAATTTTTCTCTTCTTCGGAGGCCTCTCACCCCACCCCCTTAAGTGATAGGGTCATACATGTGTTCTATAGTTTGCTAGATTTGACGTGATGTATAACATATCCAAAATTCAGCTCAATCGGACGAAGTATATGGAACTTTCATACAACGGGAAAACCCCCTTAACTACCCCCCAGGCAGTTTTTCGGAAAAACTAAAACAATTCGTCCACCCTCCAGACCATACCTGATATTATGCAAAAAACCGCAAGTCTCTAGCTCTTGTAGTTTCGGAGCCTTTGCGACTCAGACGGACGGACAGACGGACAGACGGACAGACGGACAGATGGACATATCGGACACATAAGTGCATTTTTTTCAAAATTGATGAAAATGCACTAAAAAGGGTATCGTCGTTTAAGTTGGGCTCTGAGTTTTCGATTAAGTCCATTTTCAAGTCAATCGAGCGTATAGTAAGGGAATAACGAGTGTTCAAAAAATTCTTCTTGATGTCGAATTGTGGAACAAGGGAATTGATCCTTCGGGAATAGCCGAAAAACAAGGGGTTTGGAAGGAACTTTAAACCTCTCTAACTCCCTTAATATTAAGATGATCCTATTGGAATTTTTTAGGGAGGTACATGGGGGGTTAGAAAAGCTTTCCACCAAACCGGAAGTTTGCCCGCCCCCATCTTGGATTTTAACCCTTGAAAAAGTAAATGCATGGGAGTTTGCTCAGAGTATCATTTATTGCCTCGTAATCTTGCGAGAATGAACTCTTCTTGCTAGGCAGCTTTATTAAAGAAAACTTCAACCAATTTTTTTAATGTTAAGACTAGTTATAGCGTGAGAGTCATGCCAAGTTGAAAAACGAAAAAAAAGTTTTTCTTTATTTTCTGGTTGCACCTTCTTTTGAGATAAAAAATTGTTACTTGCACCAAAATCGCACGATTAGTCTGAAGTTGTGGAGGGACACGCCCCTTGGAGGGACACGCCTATGTAGGCGTGTCCCTCCAAAGGGGTGGATCTGAAGTTCTGGAGGGACACGCCCTTTTTGGAGGGACACGCCTATTTTTGGAGGGACACGCCTATATGGGTGTGTCCCTCCATAACTTCAGATCCACCCCTTTGGAGGGACACGCCCATTTGGGCGTGTCCCTTCAAGGGGCGTGTCCCTCCAAGAGGCGTGTCCCTCCACAACTTCAGACTAATAGGACTACCAACACAAAAAAATTCAACGGCTTATTTAAAGGTTTAAAGCTGAGTTAGAGCTCAGTCAATATTTGCATTCATATCTCACCGGAAATCAACTATGCTGACTGAACAGGAATTACAATTTCATTTCCAAATGTGGTGTTAGAATAGATCAAACGTCTTTTACTTATTTTTAAAACGTCAAACGTTCTTTACTTATTTTATAAACGTCAAACTTCTATCTTTTAAGGAGACGAAGAAATAGGGTATTTTGTGTTGAAAGTCGTACGCAAGTATACCTGAGAGAAGAGCAAATATTGACTGTGCTCTAACTCAGCTCTCCCTTTGAATAGGCCGTTGATTTTTTTTTTGTGTAGGTAGTCCTTAAAAACAAGTAATTGACAAAACATGTAAAGTTTTAGAAATGTACCCTCTAGGGTAAGGTTCGAATTATGGAACAGTCGAATTGTGGAACTCCTTAGCCAAACTTGCTCCTTAATACAGCTCTTACAATTTAATATTTGATCCTTCCAAAGTAGCTAGAATAATCCAAAAAAATTTTATTTCGTCTAAAAAGAACTTAATTTAGGGGGCAGAGGTAGCTTGATCGGTAAAGTAACGGACTTGCGATCGAGAGATCGTACGTTCGAAACTCGGCCGAGGCAACTTCTGCTCAACTGAGGAACTCTTCGAACATCCTGACTCCGTCAAGATGGGTCACAACCTTTGACTCCCAGTACAATCTACTATCGAGCTTAAATTAGTCAAAACAAAAAAGTTAGATTCATTTGAATTGTTTTACCAAATCAAATATTGATAATTTAGGTTAAACCGCTCCTTAGCCGGTCTCTGCCATTACTTTGACTCCAATTGTATCTATCCTTTCTTCATTTTATAATTTTGTGTGTTCTTTAATTTTAAAAAGCTAAAACTTACTTAACAGGGATTCTCAGTTCATTTGAGAGCCCGAGCAACAAAGTGCTCCTATCAAATTGTTTTTGTCTTATATTTTTCCCAAAACGAATCGAACTAAATATTTCGATTCATGTTTAAAAGTCGTGTCATCTCGAGTCATTAAAAAAAATGCTACTCACAAGAGTTGAGAGCTGAGTCGTTTTTAAAATATCCCAAAAAAAGCTGCTTCTATCAATCTGACGCAGACTGTATTTTATACAGACTGTATCCTATAAATATTAATGCTTCTTGTGGGTAAGGCCAGATTTTTGAAAAACTTATTTTTTGATGAAGCTTTCGGCTTTTAAGAGTAATACAAAATTTAATGGGCAACTTTCCGACCATTGATTTCAGCTCCCAGGGCACGTAGAAAAGCGAATGATGACTCTACAGATGCGCACACTCTTCAAAGGATGCACGAGCTATAGTTTGGTCCTGGGTTTTAAGGGGCTTCGGAGTTCGAGAGAATTATAAATTAGAGTTAGAGATATAAGGCAAACCTTTTAATTTCCATTCGAGTGATATACAAATATATTTACTATATAGATTGAAACCATATTTTTCATAGTTGATTTAAAATTGAAAATTGTGATAAAAATGCAGATAAAACTTGTAAAAAGCCTGATCGGAAGCTTAAAATTTGGATTGAAGCTAATTGAAGGATTTTAACAAATTCGAATTCATGAAAATACGCTCATTTTTTATTGAAAATTTATAATTGTTTTTCAAGCTTTTCAAGATGGCGAAATATCCAAAATTTTTTAAGATTTAAATACCATTTCTCAGCTCGATCAGGGCATTTTTTAAAATTTGAGTCGGTTTCTTATCACCTTGGTGGGAAACGAACGCATTTGAGTGGATTTTCAATCACGCTTCGTTGCAAAATTGCTTCAAAATGAACAGATTTTGTCCTAACTCCAGGACTGCAGAAATCTACTGGACCCCTGACTCCGTTTCCACACGTCAAAGAGCCGAACTTCGAAAAGATTTTTTGTCAAATTTAGGGGGACGAAAGAGACAAGTGTGTCGATAATATTCGACGCCTACTTTGACCTCGTGAAATCAAAGTTCCCAAAACTTTGACTCCCGGGGCCTGGAACTTGTCCTTAATGCTTCTTCGGGTTCTCAAAAAATGCCATTAGCTTTTTCCCGCATCAAAATCGGTGCAAAAGTAGCTAAAATATGAATCTCTTTATTTTAGTAAAATGGGTGTCTCGGGTGCTCACTTAAAAGTGCTGTATTTGTTTGGCTCTTTTCAGGCTCTTTTTTTAAATGTGTTAGACAATATAATTAATTACCTCTCTGAAAAGTGCTCAATTGTATTTGCCTGACTCGTTTTTGGGTGACTCCCAGGTCCGTTATTTTACATTTTTGAAACCGTATGCAAAACTTAAGTTGCTTCATTTTTCATAACCTTTATGAATTTTAGCTTAATCGGAACAAGTAAAGTTTTTATCGCTTTCAACCCATCACCTTTGATGATAGGGACAATTTGCTTGATTTGACACGATGCATATCATATCTAAAATTCAGCTCAATCGGAGGAAGTATGTTTATGGAACTTTCATACAACGGAAACACTTCCTTATTTACCCCCCAGGCAGTTTTCCGGAAAAACCAAAATAATTCGTCCACCCTCCAGATCATACTTGATACCATGCAAGAAACCGTAGGTCTCTAGCTGTTGTAGTTTCGAAGCCTTTGCGATTCAGACGGACGGAGGGACGGACATATCGGACAAAAGTGCATTTTTTTCAAAATTGATGAAAATTTTCTATGTTGTATCACTTTAAATGAAACTGGGCAAAATTTTTTGACATATATTGTGAGCCATTGCCGGTCATGTTCAAACCGTGGACTAGTGTTATCGTTCTAATAACGTTTATGTTCTTTTCAGTATTGGGAATTAAAAGGAAAGCTTGGGAGACCATACATGCAACGCCAATGTGAAAAGGATTGTCTTTTAAACTCTTTATGCGCCATAGTCAATTCAAATTTTGAAGATGATAGAAAGTGTAATGAGCTGAAAAACCTATAAAAATTTTCTTACAATAAAGTTTTTTTATAATGTCGAAATCAAATAAAAAATCTATGAATGATAAAATTTGAGGTGACGGCATCTCAAAACCAAGATCCTGTTTACTTTTTCGTAAAAATTTGAATTTTCTGGCCCTCAATGAATTTTGCACACCCGATTTCACTGCTGCCTCTATTGAATGAATAATTTCGGGGGTTACACAGAAACTGATCGTTTGTTCTGTGTACCACCCTGAAGGCTCTAGATATAGAGACATGATACCCTCACAACTTGAAGGTATTTTGAATAAATGTAGGTCAGAAAATCGAAAATTAATTTACTGCTGTGACTCAAACGCTCATCACACCAGCTGGGTAGACAAGAAAACAGACAAGAGAGGTGAGAGATTACTGAATTTCGTGTTCCGCAACGACCTGGATGTGCTGAATGAAGGATATCAACCTACATTTATTAAAGCTGTTGGAGATTGAAGAAGGCCTAGATTTATGTCTTAGTTAAGTAAATCAATAAAGATTTCAGTTGGGCATTTTCGTGTCAAAGCAACAGTATCCATGGCAGCAAGAGAACGAATGAGAGCCAACATCAAGAGAAATGAAGGTAGAGGGCCAAAACTAAAAATCCCACCGCAATCCGAATGACCAGCTCCTTCAAGGGGGCGTGCCAGGAGACTGAAGAAGATTGTAGGCGATCACTTATTCAGACCACCTTCTTCAAGAGGGCGTGTTGGAAATTGAAGAAGGCCTAGATTTATGTCTTAGTTAAGTAAATCAATAAAGATTTCAGTTGCTCCTAAAACGCTCGGTTAATAAGAACTGTCACTAAAGAAAATGGAGTTAGACTTCCTAGCCCCAAATTTATTAATTTCAATCTTCGACAATTAAAGTCTGTACAAAAATATCTTAAGCTACTTAAATCTAGTAAAACATAAACATCAAAAAATCCTCAGTACAATGTCATGGTTCAAAAATCCTACCATACTTTCTTCTCAGTCTGTCCTTAAATGTCGCCCTACTCACAGTGTTGTCGTAGCAGTTGGCATTCTTGTTGAAAACCCTCACACCCCTAGATACAATGTCATTGATCTCAAAGTCCGTCCTACCCACAGTCTCCGTCAAGTGCCTCCTATTCCTCAGGTTCCAATTGACCCCCTGGACCGATATCCCAGCTCGAAGAGATGGGGAGACCTCGATGTTTCCCCTGAGAATGTCGAAGACCAGGAGTTTAGATGCAATCTCCATCCTGTGCTCCAGGGTCAACATCTGAAGAAGTAGCAAGTGACTCCGATAAGGAGGTAGCCGGTATCCCACAAAGTTCAGGCCATGCAGGGCAAAAAGAAGGAACTGCTTCTGAACGCTCTTCAACCTCTGACAATCCACAGCTCTATAACAAAGGCGCCCATACCACACTCGCGTACTCCAGTAAAGGCGGAACCAGAGCACAGTATAGCCCCTTACAGAGCGATGGATTACCCAGCTCACGAACCCTCCTCTTCACAAAACCCAATGCAAAATTAGTTGTTCCCCTTATTCGCTCCACATGGTCTCTGAAGGTCAGTCTCTGATCCAACAACACACCGAGGTCTTTCACAGTTGTAACTCTTGTCAGCTGTTATAGACTTGACGTTGACTTCCGCATTTATTTGAGAACAAATAAAAAACTGTAAAATTTCCGGAAGAATTACGTTATCTGACCACCACAAGTTGAAAAATCCCCAATAAAAAACCAAAAATTACAGGAACCCTAGAAATACAAAACAAAAGTTTTTTATCCACAACGTGAAAGCTGAAATGGCGAAAGGTATGTACTTGATTCAAAACACTAGAGACTTAGATATTGCTGCGAATGATCTGAATAAAAACTTGTGGGCGCTTATCACGCTGCCAATAAGGAAATTGAAGTTACTGGTAAGGTCTACTAACTAGTTTTGAAACCATGTTTTGAAGCAAATGTTTCTAATAATGTAATTTTACGTGCCTATTTTGAATTTCAGCTCAATCGGAGTAACTTAAGTTTTCCCCGATACAAACTTCGGGGGTCTCCCACTCAGCCCCCTTAAGTGTTAGGGGTCCTTACAGACCATGTCCTACACGATACAGAAAACCGCAGGTCTCTTTCTCTTCTGGTTCTTGAGTTATAAAGTTTCGGATGGACAGACGGACGGACATAGCAGATGCAATAGTGCATTTTTCTCCATTTTAGGGAAAATACACTAAAAAACTAAGGAAATGTGAAAATCAAATACATCACGTAAAACGCTAAGGGAAACTACCTACCGACTCCGAAATAAGTAGTTGGAAGAAAGCGAGAACAGAATATCAAAAGAGTTTAGAGAAACAGTAGTGATGGATGGATTAAAACTGTAGTGGAACTCGATAGGGAATATGCGTCACTTGGAACTACGAATATGCGTCACTTCTCGCAGTGGCTTGAAGAATTGTCTGCTGCCATCGCTACCACACATCAACACACAGTCTCCGAGAAGCCCAAAAACAGCACTCTCAAGCGAGTTAACGTACACAATGAAGTTCCTAAAGCAGCTGAAACATCAGAACCTCAAGCTCCCGACAACAAGAAGAGTTTTGCGTGCAAGCAGATGAGCTACACCAACCTCAAAACTGCAGCGAGTTCCATAAATTTTGCCTGTCCGGCAGAAGGAACATCGTTAAGATGGCTTACCTTTGCTGTTTCTGTCTCGGAAAACATCACATGATGCAGTGCAAGAAGACCAAGGTCTGTGGCACGAATGAGTGACAGAAAAAGCACCACAAGCTCTACTAAGAAGACGGCTAAAGCCTAGGTGGCTTCACGTCCTGAGAGTGTGAGCCTGCACGCAGAAACGTCGTCTACTTTATTCATTATAGTGCCTGTTACGCTGAATGGGAAAAACCTCTGAAGGGGAAAATCTCCTGTGACGACTCATGCATTGCTGGACAGCGGATTGTCAGATACCTTGGGTTTGAAAGGCCGAAAAAAGTCCCTACATATAAGATGGTCGCAAAACTACCGTCATCACGAGAAGAACTCAATAAAGTACAGCAAAAGTTTGCAACCGCAAACGGGGACGAGAATTTCAAATTGAAAGCTAGAATCATCAACGAGCTCGATCTGCTACTCCACAATTTGGATTTCGAGAAACTGAATGCCCAGTACGCGCATCTGCAAGGTTTACCTAACGAGTCATGTCATGGCGTTCAACCAAAGTTGCTGATCAGAATGGACCACTACAGGCCCATCGTGCCTCGCTCTATCCGAGAAGGTGAAATAGACGACCCCGTGTGTGGGACTTCTTGCATTGGATGTGATTTTTTTGCCCACTGATCGGCCACGGGATTTGAACCCGAGACACTTGGCGTAAGAGCCAAGCGCGGTACCGCTGCACCATGCGGCCTCTAGCGGAGCTCAGATAACACATAAAAAAGTTTCCTTAAAAACTTTTTCTAAATTTTTTTCCTCTTTCGAATGAGATGATGCAAAGTTTTCTAGGTTCAGTGGTTTTTGAGAAAAAAGTAGCCCGAAATCACGAAAAATCGATTTTCAAAAGTCATGGCTACCATAAAATTTGACGGACAATGTTTTCAGAAAAAAATAGAAGGGCTGGGAGATTAGGCTTTTCGGGGCAAACTGACCTTTTTTTCTCGGTCTATCTGGGAAAAATACAATATCCGGGGCCCGGAGGGAATTAGTGGACAACGGGCGTCTTGATAGGCCTCCGGGGGAACTCTCAGAGCTCCGAAACCCCTTAAAATCTAGACTCAAAATGTAGATCGGTCGCGTCTAGGAGAGTGTGCGCATCTATAGAGCCATCATTCGCCTTTATACGTGCCCTGGGAGCTAAGATCAAACGCAAGAAAGTCACCCCATAAAATTTCTGACTTCTATTAAGAATTTTATCATTTAGAAGAATTTATGCTTTTGTCACTTATTAGTTGAATCTTGTCGTGTTGAGACGTAAATCCTAGAATTTGAATTTAATAAGGGACGTGGTTTCATATTGGCCAGGAAAGATAATATTACTAGGTATTATCAACTATTAAAGCCCAGACTATTGTGAGGCTAAATTGTGAACATTATGACCTAGAGCATGGAAATTTCGATTTTTTTCCGCTCTTATATGGAGTGGGCGAATCAATGCTTTGACGGTTCCAAGATGACTGACCCTGAGGTTTGTCCCTTCGAGCATGGAAATTTTTCAGGTCGGTCGCTCTTTATATGGAGTGGACAAACAGAGCAAAATTTTCAGCCAATTTTCGTGGAAGTTTGGATTTGAGACGACTTGGATCTCCCAAAGTACTTAAGTCCGGAGGCTCACCTCTTGGTAGCTGTTTCTAGGGGTCCCTCTAGTGATCGTCACCAAAGATGGGAGCTCTAGCTCCCTTACTTTGGGAGCTAGAGAAAATCGAATTTTTGTGAAATTTTTGTATTTGAAAATTTCACCAAGATTTGATTTTCTCTAGCTCCCAAAGTACGGGGGCTAGAGCTCCCATTTTTGGTGACAATCACTAGAGGGACCCTTAGAAATAGCCACCGGAGCCTCCGGACTTAAGTACTTTGGGAGATTTTTTTTTCAATCCAAGTAAGTCTCAAATCCAAACTTCCACGAAAATTGGCTGAAAATTTTGCTCTGTTTGTCTACTCCATAAAAAGAGCGACCGACCTGAAAAATTTCCATGCTCAAAGGTTTGTCCACTACTTGGATCGAAAAAAAATCGTTTTTTTTTCGGTCCTGAAGCGGGGTGAAAGTGGTATCAGGAGATTTGTTATCCTCCAAGAATTCCGAAATGCCACGGTTCGTCAAGAACAACCACCTGGGAGCCGCGCAATCAGCCTCCAAAGTTGGTGATTTTTCGCGATTTTTGCTCTGGAGGCGCCTTGACATATGCACTATTTTCAGCTCTCCCCGGTCATGAGGGGGGTTGAATGGAGTATCACCAGATTTTCTAGGCTTCAAGGATTCTGCAATGCTACAGCTCGCCAGAATCAATGGCCTGGAAGCCTCGCAATCAGGTCCCAAAGTTAAGCATTTTGGGCGCGCCAAAAACTAACGCCAAAACTAACATGATGAGTACAAGTCGTGCTTGGACTTTAAACTGCTATAACATACCATAGTACCAAAAACAATTTTCATAGTCGTAAAATTCAGTTCTTAGAAAATTTTACAATCGCGAAGGTCAAAAATCTGGAAAAAAAATTTATGAAAACGTTTTTCTGGCAATTTTACACGTCGATTGGTACCTTTTTGACCTTGATTGGAGTTGAAATAACGATTTTAGTAAAGTTTTAGTTTAAAAAGATGAAATTGAAGTTTAATCGTTATTTAACCTCAATCGAGGTCCAAAAGGTATAAATCGACAAAAATTGATGAAATTTTTTCGAAGGTAATGTTCATGACAAAGATGGTGGGAGTTATGGCACAGCATGGCTTGGTTAAGAAAGTGCAACACACGAATTTCCGCCTAGAGCGTCAGGTTTATCGCCTCGAGTTGTCGATGGAGGAATTATTTTTAAACGTAGCAGATAAGAAAAATTTGTATTCGTGGCATGAGCCACTCTTGTCATTTAGTCTAAGTTTCGCTTTCGTAGCTTGAAAAAATATTTTTGTTCATGTCCACGACCAGTCTTACCTTAACTTATAAGTTCAAACTATCAACTAAAACTAGGCTAGGCTAAATACAAATACCGAATAATCAATAAAAAAGTGAAGTTCATATGTTCCCATAAAGAATTACAAACCTTTTTAATTTGAACATTGCATGTATTTAGATTTGTATATATCGTAGCATACATAACAATACAAGAGTATCGTGAATATTTTTAACTTCAAAAGAATGGTAAGATTAATAAACCTTATGTTCAAACTCATGAGAAGGTTCTATACTAAAACTGCATGCGTGATTGCTTGAGACAGAAATGCGAAAGTAAAAAACCAAATTAAGTTAAATCAAATCAAATTAATATACAAAATCGAAGATCAAGTAAAAGAAGTGCATTTTCCCGGGTTTATATTTTAAGGGAATCTTATTTGAATCCATAATACTCAATTTCTGAATTTTTGAAGAATTGACAATAAGATTCCCTCAAAATATAAACCCGGGAAAATGCACTTCTTATACTTGATCTTCGATTTTGTATTTTAATTTGATTTGATTTAATTTAATTTGATTTAATTTAATTTAATTTAATTTTTCTCCATTTGAGGGAAAATGCACTAATAAGTAACCATATACAATAACCATATATAAAACATGTTTAAAGCTTAATCGGGGACGAACGCATTTGAGTGCATTTTCAATTCGCTTTGTTGCAAAGGTTGGGTCGAAGTGAAAATATTTTATTCCCAATTCCGTCACTGCAGAAACTTATTGGACCCCTGACTTTGATCCCACAGGTCATAGAGCCTTAATGTAGGAGGGTATTTTGCTAAATTTTATGTCATCTAACATTTGCCCAAGTTCAAGCTCAATTGGAGTTAGAAAATTTTCGCCTCATACAAACTTTGGGAGCTCACAGCTCCTCCCCCTTAGGTCATAGAGACTTACTGTAGAACTGTTTTTTGCTGCATTTAATGCTATCTGATAGTTGCCAAATTTTTAGCTCAATCAGTTGAATTTGAAATTTTGCCCTTCAGTTCGCTAAGGGGAAGTCTTGGGTGGCCACTTATTTGCCCCCTAGAGTCCGTTGTTTTACATTTTTGAGACCATGACTCGAAACAAAAGTTGCTTATTTTGTCATTTTACATTACCATTCTGAATTTCAGCTCAATCGAAGCAACTAAATTTTTCCCCCCTTCAAAGGCCTCTCACCCTACCCCCTTAGGTGATAGGGGCCAACATGTGTTCTATGATTTGCTAGATTTGACATGATGTATAACATATCCAAAATTCAGCTCAATCGGACGAAGTATATGGAACTTTCATACAACGGGAAAACCCCCTTAATTACCCCCCAGGCAGTTTTTCGGAAAAACCAAAACCTTTCGCCCACCCTCCAGACCATACCTGATAACATGCAAAAAACCGCAGGTCTCTAGCTCTTGTAGTTTCGGAGCCTTTGCGACTCGGACGGACGGACGGACGGACGGACGGACGGACGGACGGACGGACAGACGGACGGACGGACGGACAGACGGACGGACGGACGGACAGACAGACATATCGGACACATAAGTGCATTTTTTTCAAAATTGATGAAAATGCACTAAAAATCGTAAAGATAGTAATTCTATTTCGGTATTTTAACATAGATATATAATTTTTTCACCACTCTTCATACAAAATTTTTGGCGATCAGAGGGAAATAATAGGAAACGGCAAAATTACTCCCGCAAAATTACTCCCGCAAAATTACTCCCGCAAAATTACTCCCGCCGGCCATCTTGCTTTTTTTGTATAAATTCCTGACATTCTGGAACTCCCTTATCCTTGGGGGGATTTTGCTAAGATTTTATATGGGGGTGTATCTAGGCCCCCGAAAGTCTTTTACCAAACCGGAAGTGGACTCGCCGCCATCTTGGATTTTATAGCCTCAATAAAAGGACAATATGGGGTTTTCAGTGGAAAACTGCATTTTGCCACGTTATCCTTCATGTTAGAGTGCTATGATCTTTAAAAAGTTTTTAAAGGACATTATAAGGATTCCATATTGACTTTTTAAAATGAAATAGCTCTTTTGGTTCAGCCATGACAGCCATCCGCGTGCGAAGTTTTTTTTCAAAAATATTCTTTGAGCTCTAGCTCAGTTGTCTTAAGTGATAGAAAGCTCAAACAATTTTTAAAAAATAGTATTTAATTAAACGCTTCTAAAATGACATCAATCTTTTCAATCGAACTTACTATGCGCTCAAGAAAAAATAAAAACGAAATTTCCCATTTTATCTCTTGAAAAAAGAAAAATTTTTCCTGAGCAAACTACAAGTCCAATCCTTGCCACTTGTTTTTCTTATCAAGGTTCTCACTAATGACTATTTATGTAAAAAAAATCAAAACTTCAACTTGAAAGGAAACGGAGCCAGTGCTTGGAAAAAATTTGCGAAGAATTATTTTAAGGAATCCAAGATGGCGGCTGAAGTAAAAATTCGGGAGCATTTTCAAAAGTGTTTTTAGAATTAGTCAAGTGTATTTGGCATATGCTTAAAATGGCAAATTTTTATCTTAAGAGGGGACGGAACAATCGGGCGTTAAGTCTAGGTAGTCGTACCCAGGTATGCCTGAGAGCGGAGCAAAAATCTTGTGTCGCCTAGAAATGTTAAAAGATGACATTTTATCGAAAACTTTTCTTCTAAGACCCACCTTAAAAAAAATTTTAAAAAATTTTTTCGGTGGCAATTTTTTCAAAATGGCCGCCAAAAAAAAGAAAAACGTTTTTTTTAGTTTTTTAAAGATGGCGGCCAATTTTTACAAAATGGCTGCCGCCAAAAAATTTGCAATTTCTTTTTAGTGGGGGTCACTGAAAACAGTTTTTTGATAAAAGGCCGTTTTCTACGTTAAAATCGCAATCAAATATATCGTATTATTCGTATTAAGGGCGTTTGTATGTCTCGTGGAGAAAAGTCTTATGTGCACAATGTACTATAATTTCAGCCCAAAAGGCAAATCCAAATGAATTAGCTTCCCATACAAATTTTGAGAGTTCCCCTCTCCGCACCTTAGTTGATAGGAGCATACTATAGGAATGTTTTTTGCTCAAAAAAAGCCCTCTAAAGAGGTAAATATTAAAGTTTGAGCTCAATCGGACGATCTTGAAAATTTGCCCATTTGCCTACAAGATTTTATTCAAAAGTTTCCTGATGCCTTGTTTTACGTTTTTGAGACCATGTTTGGAAGCAAATGTTTCTAATAATGTAGTAGTCTATCCACGTTGAACCACGATTCCATACCATCAAAATCCTGTTTACAAAAACATCACAGAACCCTTCCGGTTCCAACACTCCACACTATTTTGTCCCTCCCACCTAATTCAATGAATTGTCCGAACAAGATAAGAAGGAAAATAATTTCGTTTATGCAAAATTCATTTTATCACATTTTTATTTTTTTATAAACATATAGCTACTCGCCTCATTTCTGTCCCTCCGTTCTAAAAACAATGTTCACGTGGACGTGACGGTGCTGTATTTTCGTTACTACGCAAAAGAGTTTTGAACCAAATTGATCGTGAAAATGGAAAAATGCGTTAAAGCTCAATCGAAGAAAAACCCATTTGAGTGTATTTGAAAGCTTCAAAGTTTGGTCCAAATGAAAAGATTTCGTTCAAAAATCCGTTTCTGTAGAAAATTAAGGAGTCTCCAGCTCCGTTCCTGGTAGTGGTACGATAAAAAAAAAATATTAGCTAGGTTTTTCAAGTTCATTAACATACCTAACTAAAAGTTGTGTGGGCCTAATTGTCTGATTGCTGCTTTCAAGAGACTCTAAGATCGGAAGAAAAATAATGTTCTCGCCTGTTCCCAGTAATCGTTTACTATTTTAACTAGCCGGAGGCTTATCATAGTGCAAATAAGGAGAGAAAAATGACCAGCACTAGAGATGGAGCAGCTCACAATGGTCGTTTTTCGAATATCTGCGCTAAAAAAGTCTGTATTACTCCTCTTTGGGTACGTAGATAGCTCAAACAGGTGTTGTAGAACGGGCAAACTTATCCAAAGAGGTGAAATAAAGACTTTTTTCGCGCAGATATTCGAAAAACGACCATTGTGCGCCGGAGGAGATGAAATCTTTTGAAAATGTGTGCAAATGATTAGCAGAAAGTTGCTTGTGTCTTGCACAATAGCTATTTCTGATGGCCCGAATAGTTGTCCAGGCACGCGTTGTCCAGACGCGTGCCTGGACACGGTCTTGACCGTAAAGCATCGTTGCCGGAGAACATTTCAAATCGTCGCGGGGAGCGGTTCATATCCCAAGTAAAACGAAAGGAATAACTGTAGCCCAATTCAGGTCGTCGTAAACGCAGCGCAGAGAAGTCTTCAAATGCCTATGAAAGCGCTCCACGATACCATTAGCTTGAGCGTGGTAAGCTGTCGTACGAATCCGCTTTAGTCCCAAAATTCTGTTAAGTTAAAACATGAGTTTCGACCATGTTTCGACTCAAACTGTGTGCCCTTATCGGTAGTCAACTCGGATGGAATCCCAAAGGTAGAAATATAACCTTGCACGAATGTTTTAGCCACTGTAATTGCGCTCTGATCAGGCATAGGAAAAGCTTCAGGCCATCGTGAAAATCGATCCACTATCGTTAAGAGGTACTGATTCCCGTCTGAATATGGCAGAGGGCCGACAATGTCCAAATTAACGTGGAGAAATCTCCCAGAGGGGATTTTAAGAGATTCAACAGGTGATCTTATGTGTCTATTAATTTTCTGCATCTGACAAAAATGGCAATCCTGGGTCCATTTATTGATGTCCTTAGGCATATTGGGCCAAAAGTACAAATTCCGCATTTTATTTCTCGTAGCGCGAATTCCTGGATGTGACAAATTGTGTATCATACTGAAAACGCCTTTTCGGAGGCTTGGCGGTATCTTGGGCCGATTCGGGTCTAAGAACACATTACACCACAGTCGAATGTCTGTTCCGGGAACACGAACAAGTTCTTACCTAATTATCGCTGCGGGGTCGGGAAAATCCACTAATCCCCTCAAAATCTGATCTTTATCTTGTTCCTCGCGGATAACACGTAGATCCTTACTTGAAAAATCCAGCGACTCTATGTTCAAATGAACATTTACTACGACGCGAATTAAGCGTCTTAAAATGTGCTCAAGGTCTTGTATATTCCCTGATAAACGACAAGATGTGCCCTTTAAGTGCGAATTTCACCTTTTTCGTGGCAAAAGGCCACAAAAACTATGAAATTGTTTGTTACTTAGTATATGTATAAGCAGATATTCTGCAAAAACTTAATCAGTTCTACAAATCTGCGGTTAAAACGCACCAACAAGTCTTTTTTCTGGAACTCACAAAATTGAAGTAAGAACAAACTACTTTTAACACTATGCGAGAAAGGGCGTCAGGGACAACGTTATCTGCACCCTTGACGAACCGGATGTCGGACGAAAATTGGGCGATTATAGATGTCGCGATTGTCATGGACTTTTCTCTGATTTTGCTGAGGGAGCGTGAGTCAAAGGTTTATGATCGGTGTAGACGCAGAAACTCGGGCTTCGAGAAACGGTCTAAAATGTTTGATGGCCAGATAAATTGCAAGCAGTTCACGATCAAAAGTTGAATGATTCCGTTAGGGCCTGATCCAATTTCTTACTATAAAATGCGAGAGGTTCCTGTTTTGTCGCGAGTTAGACGAAAATATATAAAAGACCACGTTTTATGCTGGAAACTTTATTCTTACTTAGTTGGTTGATCTGTTGGTTGTTCTTAATTGGTTGTTCGCCGGTCCGTCTCCAAGTGAAGTCTCCTCTTCTCTCCGTGCGAGGATCTGTCAAACCCTTTTTGACAGATCATCAAAAACATCGCATAACCCTTTGTGAGACTCCACAGTTCCCAGACATCTCCTCTTTTCTGCTGTAGGATTACACCGTCAGCAAAATCTGACGCGTCTGTAGCGAGGGAGGGTGGTGCGTCTTCACGAGGAAAAACTGTGAAACATGAACATCCCAAAGCTCTCTTTGCCTGAACGAAGGCTTCTTCAAATTCGGGGGGCCAAAAAAATCCCTTTTAGTCAATTTCTTAATTTTCTGTTTCTTTGACCGATTCGTGTCAAAAATTGAAATATGATTCGTGATTGGCGTGACGATATGAGATAGTTTGGGGATAAAAGCACGATAATAATTTATGAGGCCCACGAATTGCATACATTGTTTCAGAGATTTTGGGGATGGACAATCTTCTATAGCTCTAACTCGTTCTGGAGCTGGTCGAAGCCCGTGCTCGGATATCTCGTACCTGAGAAACGAAAGGCTTGAAACTCCAAAAATCCTTTTTGAAGGCTTAATGCGAAGTCATCATTTCTCCCATTTCTTGAATAGCGTTCGCAAGTGTGTTTGATGTCTTCAGGAGTGTTTAAAAAAATCAATATGTCATCCGCGTCCACGAAAAGAAAATCAAAACCTTCCAAAAGGATGTGAATGAAGCGTTGAAAGGATTGGCCCGCGTTTTTCAGACCGAAGGGCATGTGGGTGAACTTAAACAACCCAAAAGGAGTTATCACAGCTGTCTTGTGGACGTCCTCTTGAGCGACAGGTATAAAATGAAAAGCTCTCATGATGTCTACTTTTGAAAATACTTTCTTCCCGGCCTCTTTTCACTATGTGGTGCTCTATATTGTGTTTCACGGGAACCTTGAAGTCGTGCTCCTTGGCCAAGTCTAGAAATTCGCTCAACAGGGATGAAAAATTCGGCTCGACAGCAAAATGCTCAGGCGTTGGACAAATATCTTCCAAAACAACGCCCTGGATTTCTAGACCGGTAATGAGATCAACCACAAGATCGAACTTGGATAAAAAATCGGCACCAACCATGAGTCTAGTGACTTGAGCTAAATAAAATGAATGCAAGAATTTCCTTTGCAAGCCTATGGAAATTTCGGAAGCTTTGATCGGTACAAGTTTATATCTGTGCCATTCGCTGCGCTCAATTGATATTCAGGTTGGGAATTTAATGAGCCGAAATTAGAATGAGGAACTACAGAAACATCGGCTCCAGTAAGCTTACATCGAGCTGAAAACTGGTTTATGGGGGTTTTCGGTGTCGAAGAATCTGAATTTATTTTAAAAACATGTTTAAAGCTTCAATTCTTCAATACATTTATTCAGCTTCTAGTCAAGTTACAATACGTTCCTCAACCGGTCCCTGAAGGGGATGGGTCTGAGACCTGAACACATAGGCCATCTAGGACCTCAAGAGATATGTCTTGGTTTTGTATTTCTATTTAATTTATTCTCTTTTCTATTTTAAGGGTCAGCTTTTAGCTGCCTTTCTGCTTGAGTGCTTGGAGGTGAATGAAGAACCGGGAAGATTTTATTTATTGCTCTTTTACTCAAACTTCCCCGCCTGCTCAGTTTAGCAGATTTTTATAATTCAGCTCTGTGCATCCGTCACATGGGGGTATGGTCTCCTCCACCAAAAGCTCCGCCATCTTCAGAGGAGGGTGTCTGGACCTCAACCTAGCTGGTACTGCACGCTGGATGTCCTCAAAGAGTGGGAGCTCCGGAACACTGGTGACTTTCGTAAACTCTCGGACAAGGGCTGCTTTCCGACGGAGACCGGGCGGTGGTATGTCTGACAGAACCGAGAGCCACGATGTCGGTGTTGAGCGTACTGTGGCTGATATCGTCCTCATCGACGCGTTCAACTGGGTGTCGACCAAGGATGTGTGTGAGCTGTTCAACCACATTGCGCAGCAATACTCTGCAACGGAGTAGACCAGTGCGAGAGTAGATATTCTGATTGTCTCGGCGATGGCACCCCAGTCAGACGCAGCTAGCTTGTCAATCATGTTGTTTCTAGCAGCCAGCTTTCCTCGGAGTCCTTGTAGGTATTGTCTAAAGGAGAGGGTCCTGTCTAGAGTTACTCCCAGGTACTTTGGAGTCGGGTTGTAGTTCAGCGAGCTTCCCTCCATCTTCACGTCCAGGGCAAAATTGGCATTCCGATTGTCGAGGTGAAAGCACGATGATCCAGTCTTCGTCAAGCTGGGGTTCAGTCTTCACTGTAGGCAGTACTGAGCAAAAGCAGTCAAGTCAACCGAGAGAGCTCTCTCGATTGCGTGAAAGTCCCTGTCCTGGATCGCAAAGGCGACATCGTCGGCATACATAAACCTTCTCGCGGCCGACTCAGGGATATCATGCACGTAGAGGTTGAACAGGGACGGAGCGAGAACGCTGCCCTGCGGCAAGCCATTATTCAACCTCATGGTACTGCTGCTCTTCTCGTTCAGGAAGACTTGGAAGACTCGGTCGCTGAGCATGTTGCAGATCATGTCGCAGATCGCCAGGCATGGGATGACCTTTAGAAGTTTGTACAGTAGGCCCTTCTTCCAGATTGTATCGTATGCTGCTGTCAGATCCACGAACACGACCCCAGTATTGAGTCTGAACTGAAATCCGTCCTCGATGTAGTTGGTGAGAGCCAGAACCTGTTCCGTGCAACTCCGACCCGCACGAAATCCTGCCTGTTCCGGTGGCACAGCTTGGTCGATGTCGTCAACCATGCGATTGAGAAGCAGCCTCTCAAGGAGTTTCAGCGTCACAGACAGAAGAGCAATGGGTCTGTAGCTCTAGGGAGACTCTGCAGGCTTACCAGGTTTCAGCAAAGCGATGATCTTGGCACGCTTAAAAGCTTTGGGTAGTTTGCCGGACGTCAAGATGTTGGTGAAGAATCTCGCAAGCCACATTCTTGCACGAGGGCCCGCGTTCACGAGGAACTCCGAGTAGACACAGTCGAAACCAGCGGCTTTTCCCTTCTTTGTCTGCGACAGAGCAACTTCCACTTCCTCCACGGAGAAAGGACGCGAGTGGTGACCAGAACGCGGTGTTATCCGTCTCAGAGCCTTGTACTTCCGGGCGATGGTCCTGGAAAAAGTCTTGTCAGGGGTGGACTTGGACATACGGACAATCCGTCTAGCGACCTTGTCAGGGTGGATTTTCTGAACATGGGAGTTAGGCGGGGAGGCACCTCCGAGCTTTCGCAGCAGACTCTAAGCCTTTCTTGAGGAGTGAACGAACGAGAGATTCTCGACTGTCTCCGTCCACCTTTGGCGTCTGGCCTCGTTCAGGGATCTCAAAAGCTCGTCAGCCAGTTCCTGATCCCCGGTGTCCTTTAACTCCTCATACAGTCGCTGAGAGTCCTCTTGCCAGCACGGGATGTAGTCCTTCCTGAAGCCTCTTGGGACGTTCTTCTTCGCAGTTCCGATCAGGAGCCCGACAAGGCGGTCTTAGTACTCGGACGACGGAGGGATGAATCTGATTGGGTCGTCGAGTCCTCTGCTGTAGGATGTCCAGTCTGCCTTCTGAAAATTCCATCTTGGACGTTTGACTGACTCGACAAGGGGAACTTTCAATCCAATCTCGAAGATGATTGGACGGTATTGGCTGTTCGGACATCCTGTCAGAACCCTCCTGGAGACTCCCAACGGAACGCCTTCCTCGTTGGAGCTCACGAAGCAGATGTCTGGATTGAAGTCACGGTTCCAGCGGGCGGAATGAAAGGTGCCTCTCTCCTTCGGGTCGTGCACCAACTTGAGTTCGTGAAACGAGGCCCAGTCGCTCAGTTTTTCGCCGTTCCAGTCGTTGTTCTGATACCCCCACTCGATTCCGTGCATGTTGAAGTCCCCGTAGTAGAACGCAGGGTGTTGGAATGTGTCCTTCAGCGGGTCTGGCTATTGAGAATTCGGCGGTTTGTAGACGTTCACTATAGTGAGGTCGCTAACCCTAACGGCAGTTTCAAAAATGTCGCCAACCGAAATTGTTGACAGTATTACGGTCCCGTTAATACTTGTACGAACGTACGTGGCTATGCCGTATTTCGGGTGGCATACTGCGCTCACCATCTTGAATCCGCAATGAGCAAAATAAACAAACTTCCACATAGATAAATAAAACTTTTATTTGACACTTGGAGCCCTGGGTATTGCGATTGGCATACCTGACAGGAAACCTATGATTTGGTCTAGAAAGTGTGAGTCTGAGCTCCTCTTGGAAGACAAATGCGTGAATTTTCAAGATCGTCCGATTGAGCTCAAACTTTGTTAACTCTTATAGGGCATTTATTTGAGCAAAAAACATACCTATAGTATGCTCTTATCAACTAAGGGGTTGGAGAGGGGAACTCCCAAAATTTTTATGGGAAGCTAATTCATGTGGATTTGCCTAATTTATTAATAATAATTTATTATTATTATATTCAATTTTCAATAGGCTCATGCTTATGCTTAGGCTTATGCTCCTTTAAAGTTAATATTTATGAGTGAAACTTGTAACCATTTTCATTACCTCGTATTCGTTTGATTTGTATATTTGAAATTTTTAAAATGGCGTGAGATACGATATTTTTTGCTCTCATGACCGTTTCATTAAAAATGGAATTTGGCAAATATTTACAATCAACACAAATGAACAAGTAAAAAAACAAAAATTAAATTAAATTAAATTAAATCAAATCAAATTAAATTAAATAAAATCAAATTAAAATACAAAATCGAAGATCAAGTATAAGAAGTGCATTTTCCCGGGTTTATATTTTGAGGGAATCTTATTGTCAATTCTTCAAAAATTCAGAAATTGAGTATTATGGATTCAAATAAGATTTCCTTAAAATATAAACCCGGGAAAATGCACTTCTTATACTTGATCTTTGATTTTGTATTTTAAATTGATTTGATTTAATTTAATTTGATAAAACTTGATTTGATTTTTCTGTTGTTCATACTGTAGCATATTTGACTTCTTCTGTGTTTAGGCTTCCAAACTGTACCCAAACTGTGATGAATCAATTTGGATGAGAAGTTGTACAAAGGAAATATTGGAACCTATTATAGGCAGTGTAATTAAGCCTATACCATCTTGGATCGAAGGCACCTTGCTTCGTAATGGTCCCGGAAAACTTAAATTCGGAGAGGACATGTATAACCATCTATTTGATTCAGCTGCTCTTTTACACAGGTTCGAAGATTATTAAAGTTTGTGTTAATAATTAATTGTCCACAATATTTTTGTCCTATTTTGGGAAAAACCCTTCGAGCATGGAAATTTTTCACGTCGGTCGCTCTTTTTATGGAGTGGACAAACAGAGCAAAATTTTCAGCCAATTTTCGTGGAAGTAGGGGCTTGAGACCTACTTGGATCGAAAAAAAATCTCCCAAAGTACTTAAGTCCGGAGGCTCCGGTGGCTGTTTCTAAGGGTCCTTTTAGTGATTGTCACCAAAGATGGGAGCTCTAGCCCCCATACTTTGGGAGCTAGAGAAAACCAAATCTTGGTGAAATTTTCCCAAACAAAAATTTCACAAAAAATCGATTTTCTCTAGCTCTTAAAGTACGGGGGCTAGAGCTCCCATCTTTGGTGACGATCACTAGAAGGACCCTTAGAAACAGCCACAAGAGATGAGCCTCCGGACTTAAGTACTTTGGGAGATCCAAGTCGTCTCAAATCCAAACTTCCACGAAAATTGGCTGATTGGCGCAGATGTTAGGTAGGGACTGACCAATTCCGTAGATTTGAGTGGTTTTGATGGTCCTTTTGATTTTCATTTAGGCTTAAGTTTAGGTGTAAGAGATTTGATGAACAGTGGCATTGAAAGCCGCAAAGAGGCTCATATTTACATGCATAACATGTCCGGGATGAGGACAGCCTTGCCTCAGTTTAGAAATGACTTGTGCAACTGCCCATATGAGGTCGTTCTCCTGACTGAGACATGGCTGCAGCCTCAGCATCTGGACGCGGAGATTGTCCCTTCTGGATGGTCCGTTTTCCGCAATGACCGTCACTTGGTCAACCAGATTGGGGATGTTCGTGGCGGAGGTGTCCTGATTGCTGTCAGTGATAAGCTCTCAAGCTGCCCCATTGCCATTGACCTCTCAGCTGATTTTGTTTTTGAAATTGTCGCTTGCAAGGTCACAGTTGAAAGCACCGTCATGTACGTCGTCTGTTTCTATATCCCGCCCTCGGCGAGCGCGGTTCAATACGCCGCGTTGGCCAGGTGCATTTCCGAGGTTGTGGGTGGGGCTGGTTCTGATGTGGACATAGTGGTGTACGGGGATGCTAATCTTAGTGGTATTCAGTGGGTTCACAGTGAATACTGAGAGGATGTGTATGACCCCGTCAACGCTGATGATACACAACTCGCTTTTTTGGCTGAGGTGCATGGGCTTGGTCTGCACCAGATCTCAAATTTTCAGAATTCTCGTCGTAATGTGCTTGACGTTGTTTTCACAAATATTCTATATGATTTTAGTGTTAGTTTGGCCGATTTGAAGCTCACAGATAAGACAAGCGAATTTCTTGTTGTACTTGCTTTTACATACTGCTTTGATTGTGGCCGTCTTTCGGGTGGTGGCTCTCGCAGGATTGTTTTTGACTTTGAAAAGTCCGATTATGTTAAGGTGAATGAGTATATTTCGAGCATTCAATTGCCTGATCTTGACGGTTCCGCTGCGGGGAGCGTTGGACGGATTTTCTCAGGGTTTTTTGCTTCCCTCATGGGAGTGATCGAATTGCACGTACCCAGGCGGGTTGTGAGAGATCTCACCTGTCCTCCTCACTTTGACCGCACACTGAGGGCGCTTCGCAACAAGCGCAACAGGAGCTACAAAACCTGGAGATCCTCCGGGTTTCAGAGGGACTACGCGAGGTTTGTGGCCCTGAGGGAACGTTTCAGGGAGAGCGAAGAGGAAGCTTTGGCTCTCCACAGGTTGAAGGTCGCAGGAGCTTTGCGGGACAATCCTGGGCTTTTCTGGGGTTACGTGAGTGACAGGAGAGGGAGACAGGGTTACCCTGCCTCTATGCACTTGGGAGGTTTACATTCCTCTGACTTGTCCGGGATCGCTGAGATGTTCTCGCACAATTTTGGCTCTAAATTTAGTCCCCGGAGGCCATTTGACGCGGAGAGTTTTTCGGGCTTGCGGCAGAATACTGCGTACCTCACTGACATGAGCTTCACTGAGTGTGAGGTACATGCCGCTCTTCTGGGAGTTGATCAGAACAAGGGGCCCGGGCATGATTTGATTCCCCCTTTTTTCCTCAAGAAGACGGCGCATACTCTCTGTGGGCCGCTGCGTGCGCTTTTCGCCCTCTCTTTGCAGGAATTCTGTTTTTTTGACTCTTTTAAGATTGCGCATGTTACGCCCGTACACAAGTCGGGGAGTAGGGCTGATGTCTCTAACTATAGACCAATAAGTATACTCTCATCTCTGAGCAAGGTGCTCGAGAGTCTTGTCAAGGCCAAGTTGTTTGATTTCCTTCGTCCTTCACTGAGCAGCGCCCAGCATGGGTTTTTGAGTGGTAAGTCTACAACAACTAACCTGGTTGAACACGCGAGCTTTTTGAAAACGGAGGTGGAGGGAGGTGGTCAAGTGGATACCGTGATGACGGACTTCTCTAGTGCTTTTGACAGGGTGAATCACTCGATTTTGCTTTTCAAACTCGAGAGGCGTGGAATCGGAGGTGCGTTACTCCGATGGCTTGAATCCTACTTGACGGGGCGGACTCAGAGGGTGAAGTTCATGGGCAGACTCTCTTTGGAGGTCGCTATGACGTCCGGTGTCCCGCAGGGTAGCATACTTGGGCCTCTGCTTTTCCTTGTTTATATTGATGATGTTTTTGATGTGCTGGACTGTCAATGTGTCGCACAGGCTTACGCAGATTACCTCAAGATCTCGATGAAGGTTTCTTGATTGGAAGATTGCCGGATTTTGCAGGGGAGCCTGGATGCTTTGCATGATTGGAGCACTCTGAATGACATGCCCCTGAATGTTCAGAAATGTGCGATCATTAGCTTCACTAGGAGGAAGGCCGAGAACCGCGTGGTTTTTGACTACAAGCTGGACGGAACCATCTTGAGTAGATTGGATAGGGTTAGGGATCTTGGGGTCATTTTCGATAGCAGACTAGATTTAAAGTTTCAGGTTGATCAAGTCCATAGCAGTGGCAATGCGATTTTGGGCTTCGTCAAGAGGAGGGTTAGGGAGTTTGATGACCCCCACCTTTGCAGAGCTCTTTACTACGCACTGGTCTTGCCGTTGCTTGAATACGCTAGCATTGTGTGGGCTCCCCACACCCAGGACGGCATTCAGAAGATCGAGAGTGTCCAGAAACAGTTTCTGCTGTTTGCTCTTAGAAGCCTGGGCTTCTCTGGTTTTCACATCCCGCCGTATAGGTCTCGGCTGCTTCTCTTGGACATGCTCTCTCTTGGAGCCAGGCGAGAAATTGCCTCGGCCCTCTTTGTTTTTGACCTTCTGACCGGGAAGGTCCTATCTCAGAGCTTGCGTGATAGGATTGTTCTGAGAGATCGCCGGTATTTCACACGTAGGAACCCTATGCTGCGGGAGGAGTTCCACCGAGTGAATTATGCAGCAGACAATCCAATGGCCAAGGCCATTCGAACTTTCAATGAGCACTGTGACTGCTTTGAGACAGGAATTTCCCGGCAGGTGTTTAGAAATAGGATAGCTCTTAAGTTTAGTAATTTAAGTGGCTTGTGAAATGGGTGTAAGCTTTGTATAGATATAAGAATGACTTCATTTGTCTGGATGAATAAAATAAATAAATAAATTTTGCTCTGTTTGTCCACTCCATATAAAGAGCGACCGACCTGAAAAATTTCCATGCTCGAAGGAAAAACCACAATTTAGACATTATTTATTTATTTATGTCAAATGAAGACAGCTGTTTTTGTTTGTACATAAATTCAGCCTGGGAAAAGTTCCCTCCGTCGCTCAAGGTAGCGAGGGAGGGAACGGAAAAACCCAGTTGTCCAAAGGATCTTTTCCAAAACACAGAGAGACAGACTACGGACGGACATGATGGGAGTCGCGCTCTGACTCTGGCTCCGGCAGGCTGGCATCCTTCCCTCACGGCTGGAGGCGGCTGGCCCTCCTCTATGGGCATGTGTAGGTCTGTCTTGCTAAAGGAATACAAATATGAAAACGAAGGTTCTACGCGAAAGTTAATGAAGATTACGCCCAAATTATTCGTTCACATTTGTGTCTTACTCTCGTGAAAACATTTGAATGTTAAAACGTTTAGAAAAATATTCGAGTTTTAAAACGAATGGGAAAACATATGATCATGTTTTTGCTCTTGTTTTGGGCTATCTGTTTCCGTTTGAGGTTGGATCTTACCGCTGAACCATATATTGCGGGTTCGGTCCACCACGGGATGCCAGTTGTGAGGTCGGTGCGATCGGCAAAATAAACGCACAGCCAGATGATCGAGAGCGCGCTCCGAAAGAGACGGAGAGGAGTGGGACTCGGAGACGGAATGGTGAGAATCCGTCTTTCACCACTCTTCTCCGGTCTCTTATCTTCCGGCATTCGGAGCAACAAGACGTGCAACGTGAAACTGAAAAATAAAAATCTATCCTTTAACCAGTGTTTTCGCCTGCTCGCTCACAGAGGCTCACAAGTGTACAAAATTTATTGATTACTTTTAATTCTTATCGATATGTGTTTGTTTTTGAAGGTTCCACATCAAAGATGGACAAGCAACATACCAATGCAAGTTTATTGAGTCAAACACGTACATGAAAAATTCAATAGCTAATCGTATAGTTATGACTGAATTCGGCACACAGACTATTCCTGATCCTTGTCAGTCTATTTTTAATAGGTAGGTACTTTGAATTTTTTACGGTGACATTCTTTCAAATTATCAAGCTGCTAAAAAAAACCGTCAAGACCAAACCAACACTTTTTGTTCAAGATCAATGCCTATGAAATAGGCTTTTGTGAGTGTCCCCAAAATCTTTGTTTCATATAGGTAATTTGGAGGTGGGACAAATTCATTCAAGTTGAATCTTTGACCAGGCACCTAAGATAAAAAAAACAATGTTTGTTGTACAATTCGTCTCGTCAGTGTGATTTTATTCAACAACCCTTCAATCAATTGATGACTAAGATACTAAGTTTTTTTTGTCACAAAGGGAAAAAACTTTTGGGGGATGGAAAAAAAAGATTTCACAATTAGTCAATAAAGTCGGGGACGAACGCATTTGAGTGCATTTTCAATTCGCTTTGTTGCCAAAGTTGGGTAGAAATGAAAATATTTTGTCCCAAATTCTGTCAATGCAGAAACTTATTGGACCCTTGTCTTTGATCCACAGGTCATAGAGCTGCAGAGGGGCTGCTATATTGAGTGTTATCAAAAATTAGCTCGAGTTTCAGTTCGATTGGAGTTACAAAATTTTTCACCTCTTACTAACTTCGAGAGCTCTCAGCTCCTCACCTTTAGGTCATAGAGACTTACTGTAAAAGCATTTTTTGCTGGATTTAATGCCATCTAACAGTTGGCAAAGTTTCAGATCAATCGGTTAAATTTGAAATTTTGCCCTACTGTTCACCAGGGGAATTCTTGGGTGGCCACTTATTGAGCCCCAGAGTCCGTTATTTTACATTTTTGAGACCAAGACCCGAAAGAAAAGTTTCTTGATCTGACATTTTACATGACCATTTTGAATTTCAGCTGAATCAGATTAACTAAAATTTTCCCCCCCTTCGGAGGCCGAAACTACAAGAGCTAGAGACCTGCGGTTTTTGCATGCTGTCAGGTATAGTCTGGAGGGTGGACGAATCGTTTTGGTTTTTCCGGAAAACTGCCTGGGGGTTAATTAAGGGGGTTTTCCCGTTGTATGAAAGTTCCATATACTTCGTCCGATTGAGCTGAATTTTGGATATGTTATACATCATATCAAATCTAGCCAATCATAGAACACATGTTACCCTCTATCACTTAAGGGGGTGGATTTAGGGGGCACCACATGGGGGGAAATTTTAGTTGCTCCGAGCGAGCTGAATTTCAGAATGATTATGAAAAATGACAAATGATTATGAAATCATGGTATCGAAAACGAAAAACAAACGGACCTGGGAGTCAATTATTCAAAACTCAAGAATTGCCTTGGCGAAAAAAAAAAAAATTTCAAATCCGACCTTTGGAAACTGTTAGATGGTAATAAATCCAGCATAAAACAGTTCTGTAGTAAGTCTCTATGACCTAAGGGTGTGGAGCTTAGGCCTCTCAAAGATAGTATGAGGCGAATATTTTCTAACCCAATTGAGCCTAAACTTGGGCAAATGTTAGATAATATTAAAGTTACCAAAATATCCCTCTACATAATGGCTCTTTGACCTGTGGGATCAAATTATGGGGCCCAATAAGTTTCTACAGTGACGAAATTTGGGACAAAATATTTTCCCTTCAACCCAACTTTTGCAACAAAGCGAATTGAAAATGCAGTCAAATGCGTTCGTGCCCGCCTAAGCTTTAAACATGTTTTAAGGTTTAGGCCCAAAATTTTTGTTAATGCACTTTCTTTTATACAAACGAAAAATATTTTGCGTTCTTCATTTATTTTTCTCAAATCAGCTAACTCAGCGGCCGCGGAATTGTGAAAAATGCTTTTCACAATTCAGCTAATTCAGCGGTCGCGGAATTATGAAAATACTGTACAGGCACGGCTGAATTCACTCGGACTTGCGGAAAGTAGGTCTATATTGCCTCCCCTCGCTCGCAAGCTCGCTCAGGGGCAATTATAGCCCTTCTTTCCTCACTTTCCGAGTGAATTCAGCAGTGCTGTAAAATACTAGTACATATACGGCTGAATTTACTCGGACGTGAGAAAAATAGGTCTATATTGCCTGAATTAGGCACTATAGATTGAGGGCAATTATAGGCTATAGCCCTCCTTTTCTCACTTTCCGAGTGAATTCAGCAGTGCTGTAGTAGTATATAAGAGGCAATATATACCTATTTTCCGCAAGTCCGAGTGAATTTTTCACAACTCCGCGGCCGCTGAATTGTAAAAAATACTATTACACAAATCTCATGAAAATGCTTTATTTCAGATTTTCTGCACTCTTTCATCCTGGCGAATGTAGTTCTGATAATGCTCTAATATCGATTTATCCCATTGGTGATTCTTGTTTTGCATTCACAGAATCACCTGTTATTTTTAAAATCAACGTTGAAACTCTTTGCACTGAGAAACGACTAAATCTATTTGATTTGATTGGTATTGTGAATCATTCCGCCCATCCATTAGTTTTCCACGATAAAAATGTAAGTAGATTTCAAAATATGTGTGTATGTTTTGTATTACCTACAATAGTGTCTCTAATATATTCAAAGTAATGTTAACAAACCAAATAAAACCACCTTCTAAATTAATTACCCGAAACCACGAGTAGCATGAATGTTGAAAAAATTAAAAATATGGAAACAATTGAGAATGGACCAAATATCCTTTGAATTTCTGTCCCATTTTTGCACCGAAGCTATCGAAACCATTTAATTTTTTAACCATTTGTTTCGTGATCTCCAAGTTTGGTATTCTACATGAATCTTTTGTGCCCTCCACCACTGTGCTCTGTTATTTGTACGAAGCTTTACGTCGAAAAAGTGCAGACGACTTTATTCCAAAATCTTTGAAAGCGAGATGGTGATAGAGTATAAATAAAATCCTTCCCGTTCCAAGTAGGAACATAGGCTGCTGTGGTAGCGCAGCTTACAAAGAACCATGCGGGGCTGGCCGCGACCAAAATTGATGCCCCCTTATCCCTTTCGCTTGTCCGTTAGTGGTTGCTGATACGTGTGGTTTTGGTCGCATTAGTTTTGCGATTTTATAACATATTTCCTGCTTTTTAGGCCGGAAAATGGCTTCTATGGTGAATGAGTAGGCCTCCTACCACAGTGAAGTGAGGATATGTAAGTGTCCAAGAGTAAAAGATTCACAAAATTAATTTAAGCTTATAACTCTTCCGAATGGCCCAAAAACTCATGGCTAACGTGCTAATTTGCCCTTCGTCAAGATTTCTAGGTCGATTCTTCTCGATTTTTATAAATCAAAATCTCATCAGACGTTCATCTTTTGCCCTACTTCCTCACTCAAATACTTATAAACTGCTGGTATTTCTTTTCATTTTTAAATTTGGGGAGCCTTGAGCCATATTTTATCCAAGTGTCAATACTTACTTTTTACTTTATTCAGGTGGCTCTTAAGTTACAATCGAATGAAAGTCTCCTAAGTTGCTCCTGAAGGGGATGGGTCGTAGACCTGAACACATCGGCCATCTAGGGCCCCTAGCATCCAAACATCCCGAAAAGAGTGGCCTCTGAAGCAATCAGAGGCAGCCATCAGTCGTTGAATCTCTTAGTCGCTTTGATGAATCTCAGCAGAGTATCCACGCCTTCCTTCCTGAGATCGCCATACTTGAACGGTCCCTTAAAAATCCTGCGTCTCGGAGCCTCGTAGCCGTCACAATCCTGAAGGAAGTGTTCAGGGGATACCTCCACCTGACTCTGGCATCTCCAACAGACAGGACCATCTCCATCAAAAGTATGGAATTTTCGAGCTCGTTCTCTGCGTTGACTGACTCCATGAAAAGGACGAAGCTTCGCACCATCACGGAGAAGTCGATCAGCTTGTTGTTGGTGCCTTCTTGTATGTGGGGAGCATTTCGGACTCGGGTTCGTTGAGACTGCATCAACCGCTCCGGACTACCATACGCCTCTTCGAGCTCGGCGATCAGCTGAGGCACCTGCGAGACTTGAATCAGCCACCCTGAGTACTTGCTCTTCAGTTCCTCACTCAGGGCCTCGTTCAGCCGGTTGTAGTTATCGAGGTCGGTGTAGCCAAACTCTCGAGTTGTCGCGTGGTAGGCGTGAATGAGCGCCGGCCATTCTTCGGGGCATCCTGAGAATTTCGGGAGTGCGACGAGTTTGCGTCTTGGTTCTCGAACGACACAACGCGAGACATCCACTTGCCTTGCTTGCTGTGAGAACGGGGATCTTGAAGCTGGGGCCTGTGAGTACCAATCAGTATGAGGTGAGGAGACATGAGATGTGGAGGCTCGACGACTCAAGCCTGGAGGCGGGCCCAGGGCACGATCCTGAGTTGATAACTTACGAAACTGGTTCATGAGTTCTGTCTGCGTCCTCGCCATGTCTTGAATGCACGCTGCCGTCTGAGTCTGCCATGTCCGAAACTGCGCCATCATGCTCTGCATCGAGCTCTGCGTCACGAAGAGGTCTTGATTTTGGATCGGGTGCGGACTAGCTGCCGCTCGGTCGGTTCTCTGACCTCTCTGAGATTCGCTGACACCTTCGAAGTTCTTTGGGGCTGGCTCGATGTCAAGAATGACGCTTTCTTTTCCATTCGAGGGTCGAGGCTTTGACGCATAACGATTTTGTTGACGCATAATTTCATTCGGATTCACTTGAAAAACGTCGTCATCAATTTGCTGATTTTTGGAGCGCAGGTTGTGGGGTCTTGAGGCTCCAGTTCGGGGCGTGTGTATCATCTTGGCTTCAGAATTAAATAAATTTGTCACCAATTTCCACCAGTTAAATGAAACAGCTCTTGATTATTGAGGAGTTTATTTCTAAAAGTAATAAGGGTGAAGTTCCGGCACTCAAGAAATAATAATTAATAATAAACTCACAATTCTGGTGGGTATTCGTGGATCTACACGGTGACAATTGGGATCCAAATTCAAGAATTTCCTGGTCAACCTGCTCAATTTTCAACATAAATTTTTATAGGTACTTAGTCTCGTCAAATAACTCACAATTTTCTCGGTTACTTCAGGACAATGTAACGCGAGGAGTCCAGCAATTTCTGGGCTCAATTCCACAATTAATTTCACAAGTTTTCCTAACTATTTCACAATCTGGTCTTTCCTTCTCAAGACTCAGCAACCAAATGCCTAATTTGCTAAGTCACGTGAATTTCTGACGTCTGGAAGTAATCGTGCTCAATTCCAGGCGGCGTCCTTGTTCTGGACGCAGAGCCGGGACATCACTCTGGAGGCAGGGCCGACATGAGGTATCTTTACGGATTTGACTCATTATATTTTACTACAAAATTTGAGCTTTATGTAATGGAATTTTATTTGTAAATTCTTAACACAAACAAGAGTTTTTATTTAGGTTTACAATCTTGGAATGGTATGTGGTTTTTCAGGATTACACTATGTCATTGTACAGTATCCATTTGAAAAATATAGCATAGAAAATAGCCTTGTTGTGGCAAAAATTCCGGTCAATTTGAAATTTAATCCAAGTTACATGCATTCATTTGGTAAGATATTAATAATTCTACTATACCAGGTTTTGAAACAAATATACCGTCAGGCTCATTCTTTCTGAGGATGTTCGGTTTGGTCTAAAAGTCAAAACATAGTACTCAGTTTTGCTCAACCGATACAGTAAACTTGCGGGGATTGGCGTTTTGAAAGTGCCATGAAATCTTTGAAGAGCTACATATATTTCGAGAACAATATCATATTTTGATGTAATTCCTTTTTTCACTTGAAGAAAATGCTATCAAAATTCAAAAACTTATCACTAGCCACCGTAAATGCTTAAAAACTACTCAAAAATTGAAAAAAGTGTCAATTTTGATTGAAGTTCATCTTTATGACCTATTTTCATCACTTTTTTGAAATGACGTCAGCAGCAATTTGTTTTTAGTGCATTTTCATCAATTTTGAAAAAAATGCACTTATGTGTCCGATATGTCCGTCCGTCCGTCCGTCCGTCCAAGTCGCAAAGGCTCCGAAACTACAAGAGCTAGAGACCTGCGGTTTTTTGCATGTTGTCATGTATGGTCTGGAGGGTGGGCGAAACGATTTGGTTTTTCCGAAAAACTGCCTGGGGGGTAATTAAGGGGGTTTTCCCTTTGTATGAAAGTTCCGTATACTTCGTCCGATTGAGCTGAATTTTGGATATGTTATACATCATGTCAAATCTAGCAAATCATAGAACACATGTTTGCTCCTATCACTTAAGGGGGTGGGGTGAGAGGCCTTCGAAGGGGGGAAAAATGTAGTTGCTCTGATTGAGCTGAAATTCAAAATGGTCATGTAAAATGACAAATCAAGCAACTTTTGTTTCGGATCATGGTCTCAAATATGTAAAATAACGGACTCTGGGGGTCAATAGGTTGCCTCCCAAGACTTCCCCTGGTGAACAGTAGGGCAAATTTTAAAATTCAACCGATTGAGCTGAAACTTTGGCAACTGTTAGATAGCATTAAATCCAGCAAAAAACAGTTCTACAGTAAGTCTCTATAACCTAAAGGTGAGGAGCTGTGAGCTCCCAAAGTTTTTATGAGACGAAACTTTTGTAACTCCAATCGAACTGAAACTTGGGCAAATGTTAAATGACACTAAATTTAGTAAAATATCCTTCGACATTAAGGCTCTATGGCCTATAGAATTGAAGTCAGGGGCCACTAAGTTTTCGCAGTGACGGAATTTGGGACAAAACATTTTTACTTCGACCCAACTTTTGCAACAAAGCGAATTGAAAATGCACTCAAATGCGTTCGTCCCCGACTAAGCTTTAATCATGTTTTTTTTTTTTTAATTGACTGTGCGTTTGTCATTTTAAGTCATGAATCACCGAGGTAGACGATGTTGTTACGATATACAGTAGTGGAAAAAATTATAACGCACCCCCTGTCGCTCAACTACAAAGTGCTCCCCGGCCCTGGTTACAGCTTATTTAGGGAAGTTTTTTACGGTATTGTCTCCATTACTTATTATTGTCTTGAAAAAGTACAAAGATTCAGTAAGTTTGAGCTGATTTGACGAAGTCTGGACCATTTTGGTAGGTAAGGATCAACTTAGCTGGAAAAAATTATAAGGCATCTTGTTTATTTGATCAATCTTTTGTTCAAAACTTTGATGTGTTGCCACCATTTACGTTTTTAAATATTTGTTATGCGCTTTGGCGTTGATATTTAAGGATCTTGACATGTCTAAACTGGTTTCTAAAAAAATTCAAAAAATTTAATAAAACAAGTTGATTAAAATAATGTTTTAGTTTCTCAATTAAAATGTAAACATTTTTTTTAGTATCTAAGTCAAGAAAACCGTCAAAACTAACCATTTGACAGTGTACTTTCTTGTTCTGCGTACGTTACAACTTGAACCAATATCCAGGTTTTTTCCAGAGCAGCAGGTACCTGGAAAAAGGTACAGAAAAAACCAAAAACTTTTGGAGGTTCGTGTTCTGCCAAATTTCACGGAGAGCGCGTACAAAAATAGCTTGTCGGAAATACGATAATATTTGGAGCCAGGAGACACCCTAGAGAGCTAAACCTTTGCTGTAATACTGTAATGCAAAATACTGTACATGCACGGCTGAATTCACTCAAACGTGAGGAAAGAAGGGCTATAATTGCCCTCGAGCGAGCTTGCGAGCAAGGGAAGGCAATATATGCAATATATTATAAATTTTCAGACAGACAGACAGACGGCAAAGCGGCCACGATAGTGCGTTTTTTGCAAAATGCTGAAAATGCACTAAAAAATTAAACGAGCTTGCATGAATGCGAAGTTAAGCTCATTTTTTTCGAAAATTTAATTTTGTAAATATTTGCATGCATGCTTTCTTCGATTATTACAGCGGAATGATCGTTAGATTTTCATACAACAATTCCGCGGCCGCTGGATTAGCTGAGTTGTGAATTCAGCACTGTTGAATTCACTCGGAAAGTGAGGAAAGAAGGGCTATAATTGACCCCGAGCGAGCTTGCGAGCAAGGGAAGGCAATATATGCAATATATTATAAATTTTCAGACAGACAGACAGACGGCAAAGCGGCCACGATAGTGCGTTTTTTGCAAAATGCTGATTTTCATACAACTGTTGAGTGTTTGGGGAACAACCGATATTTATTTTATTTGATAAACAAATAGTCAAAGTAACCTCAGAGACTCCTCCCTGGCTCATCCGAGGGGTTCTCCCTGGCTCCTCCGAGAAGTCCTCCCTGGCCCCTCCCAGGATCCTTCCTGGCTCCTCCGAGGCTTCTCTCTGGCCCCTCCGAGGGATTTTCCCTGGCTCCTCCGAGGCTTCTCTGGCCCTTCCCTGGCTTGGAGCCCTGATGAGCCTCAGAAGAGCTAAGAAGAGCTAAGGAGGAGCCAATTTATTTTTCAATTTTAATTCGAATCTTGACACATTTTCTAGTCGATTAAATTGATAACCAGGCTCGTTTGACCCTTAGTTTCGGAGCTATAAGCCACCAAAGTGGGACATCAGAGCTTAAATTGCAAACCGCGGACAAATATAGCTCTTCAAAGATTTCATAGGACCTCCAAAACGCCTACTCCCGCGAAAAGTTTATTATATGGTTATAGTAAAACTGAGTACTGGACTTTTAGACCAAACCCAACATTCATCAACCAAGAATGAGCTTGACGGAGTTTTTAGCAAACATGTGTCAAAAACTGGAAAAATCACATTTTATAATCATCACAGGTATAAAAAGTAATTAACAACTGAACAATTTGACCTAACAGGTATGACGAGTAATTACTTCATCGTGGTTGAACAACCATTATCAGGTAATTAAATGCAAAATAATTATTTTGGTTACATATTTGGTCTGCTGGGTGGGCGGATAGTATTGATTTCCTCCAAAACCTCATAGGAATGTTACCTAGGGCGTTTTTTCGTAGTATGAATATTTATTTTATTTCATTCGTTAGACTGAAATTCTAGAAAGTGATATGAATAGAAATCTTATACGAAAAAAAAAATGAACGAGAAGGTTAAGGAAAGTCATAAAAATCGGGGACTCGAGCTGGATTTAAACCAGCGACTTAAGGATATGAGCTCCACTGCTCTATGAACTTACCTTCTCACTTTTTTGCCGTCTTGATGACTACCAGCCTCGTGTCACAAGGACCTAAATACGCACTTCCACCATAACCGTGCTAGTGCCTGTATATCAACAAGTTTGTGAAGCGGCTACTGCCACTTCTTGCACAAACTTGTACGCCCGTACTACTCTTGCAGCACTTTTCAGGCTCTGGACATGTGGAGAGAGATCCTTAAATCTATCACTGTAACGTATTTGAATTTGTTTCAGTTTAAAGGATTTCGAACCTTCGAGACATCGGAATCTGATTCCGATGTCTAAGGAGCAGAGGAGCAGGCCATGAGAATCATCTTTGCTGAGTCATGATTGAGATGTGGCCATTCCGATTTGAACATTCAAACTACTAACTTGTGAAATAAATAATCAACATTTTTTAGATAATACTGAGTATTTCTTAAATCTTACATTGGCGACGAGGATAAAAGCAGAGGTTACAGATAAATATGCCGGATGAAAGCGATAATGAACAGACCAAAAACATTGACTTGGCCAAAAAGATGATTGAGCAAGGTGAGTAAATCTTGATGAAACTGACTGGAGCAGCTCCGAAACGTAGAAAACAAGCCCCGGCGGGACTAGATTCAGACGACGACGAAGCCGACGAATTTCATCCCTCCGAAATCTGGAATTTTTTGAACAATTTGGAAAAGTTCCAAAAAGATGGCGACTGGCGTCACTACGAAGAGACGCTGATGAGCAAGATTGTGATGTTCACTGATAATGAACGTTTCATCAAGGGAATTATCATCGGATCCTTGTCAAATGAAGTCAACAAAGAAGTACGTCACTTTTTGAATATCAAGTCGTTCGAAGAATTCACTACTGAAGAACTGAAGTAGGAATTGAAAACTCGCTACAGTCCCAAGGTGCAGGTTTGGAACGAAATTCGTAAGTTTAAAAACACATTTATGCAATCTCATGAGAATGTCGAGAGTTACTACACTCGTTTGGTTGCCGCAGCTGAATTTTGTGAGTTTGAAAATTACGAAGATACGATCCGAGATCAACTTGTTTGCGGTACTGATACCAACATCTTTTCTAAAGCAATGAGTTTTGAAAGAAAAATTAACTTGAAGAAAGCCCTTGATAAATTAATCAAAATAGAATTTCAAATTAAGTTAAAGAAGTTCGTGGACTCGAAGATAAACGCAGTGAAATTTGCCAGAGGCAATTGAGAAAGCACCCGAGGTGCAAAGTCGTGTGGAAGCGGAAATACTGACGTTTTATATCGTCTCATTCTGAAAGAAGATGCTAGAGATGCAAACATGAAGGTCAAACTCCTGATGATGCAACAGATGTGAGAAGGGAGGTCATATTCAAAGAGCTTGCAACAAGAAAGAAGATGAAAATTCAAAGGAGAAATCTGCTTCTTTGACGATCAACAAACTATCCACTCGGGGTCCTCAGGTGAGCCGAGAGCCTCTTTTATTATCAGTGAGGGTGATGAGTGTTGAACTGATAATGGAGCTTGACAGTGGATCAGGATATTCAATGATTGATTTCGAGACCTATAGAGATAGATTTAACCACCTCACAAGAGTTGACAATATTATTTTGACCTCTTATACTAATCACCCGTGCATTATTCGCGATGCTATGCGAGTGAAAATTCAGTATGGAGGGCGTATTGAAAAGATGCAATTTCTGGTGCCCGAGAATGGGTCTGGGAATTTGTTGGGAAGGGATTTTCTCGCCGTGTTCGGATTCAGGCTCAGATTGAGAGTTTCGTTCCAGAAAGAGACTTGGAACTTTTAAGTAATCGACTTATGAGTGGATTTCCGAGCCTTTTTCGGGAAGAAATCGGATGTTTGAAGGACGTGAAAATTGATTTACAGACTACTGATGCCATTAGGCCTATTTATAGAAGACCCCGACCTTTGGCTTACGCTTATGAAGCTGATGTGGATAGAATGTTGGAAGAACTTGTCCGAGCAAAATTATTGAAAGAGTGAAAACTTGTGAGTTCGGAACTCCTTTGGTGGTCGTTCCCAAGAAAGACGGTGGCTTACGCATTTGTGGAGACTACAAAGTGACTTTGAATAAATATTTGATGGATCATAATCACCCAATGCTGACTCCTGAGGATATTTTTCGATCTGCCGGTTGCAAATTTTTTTTCAAAGTCGATATAAGGAGTGCTTATAATCAATTGAAATTGAACGAGAGATCTGCAAGGTTGTGCACATGGAGCTCACATAGAGGCATGTATAAAATGTTGAGAATACCTTTTGGAAAAAAACCAGCATCGAGTATATTTCAATGTATGAAATGGATAAAATTTTGAGAGAAGTCGATGGATTCGAAGTGTTTGTAGATGATATTGTGGGTGGAAAGGAAAGACTTTGCAAGAGTACGAATATCGCGTGCGTAGAGTTTTTGGAATCCTTCAGAGAAGTGGTTTGACCTTGAAGAAGTCAAAATGTCAGCTTTTTATGAGAAAGATGGATGTGCTTGGGCACCCGATTAATTCTGATGGAATATCGAAGAATGACGACAAAGAAAGGTCGATTTTAAAGATGAAAGCATCTGAAAATGTCAGAGAGATCCAATCATTTTGTGGAATGGTGAATTATTACGCACAATTTTTACCTGCTCTGTCGGAAACTCTGGAACCAATACATGAATTGTGTCGGAAAGGTGTGAAGTTTGTTTGGGGTGAAAGATGTCAAAGAGCTTTCGAAAAAATAAAAATTGATATGAGTGAGAATGTTAAGCTGGCTCATTATGATCCGAAAAATCCACTTATTCTGGTGATTGAGCATTGGGTCTATGCTCCTTACAAAGGTGGGGAATGTTGAAAGACAAATTGCACTTTGGGCAAAGAGCTTGGACGTCACGCAGAGAAAGTATTCTGTAGTTGATAAGGAAGCTCTGGCCGTTGTGAAAAGTTGCAAGAAGTTCCGAAAGATTTTGATAGGTAAAAAGTTTACCTTAAAAAGTAAAGTAAAAAGTACCTACCTCGGAAAACACTCTGAAATACCAGCAGTTTCTAATTCGCGGCTGCAGAGATGGGCAATCTTTTTGTCTGGCTTCGATTACGAAATAGTACATGTGAGTTCAAGCAAGAACATCGCGGATTATATGTCTCGGATTAAACACCCAGAGACTACGAGCAGAGACACAGATTCTGGATTTGTGCGAGCCATACGTGATGAAGGATATCCCATGGATATTGGGGATCTTCGGAGAGAGACCTCAAACGATCAAGAATTGCAATTTGTGATGCAGACATTGTTAAATGGTGATTTTGAATCTTTGAACGTTGATCCATGTAAACGCTTTTATGCAAGGAAAAATGAACTCTCTCTTCAATCGAGGAAGAAATTCTGATGTATGGAAGACGAGTTGTGGTTCCTTCAAAGCTTAGAAAATACGTCCTTGCATAACTAAACAGTGGTCACTTTGGGATCGTTAAGATGAAGAATCGTGCCTGTCAGCTGATATGGTGGCCGTCACTTGATGAAGATATTGAGTTTCAGCACAGAGTTGAGAGGAATGCGTTAAGCAAAGGGATGATCCTAGAAAATCTCCCTTGATACCATGGCCCGACGCCCAGAGGGTCTGAAATCGTCTTCATTTGGATTTTGCAGGACCATTTAATGGCCACCAATTTTTGATAATGATTGACGCAAAATCTAAGTGGGTGGAAATATTTCGGGGAACGGCTACAACAACGGATTTTGTTTTGAAGTGTCTCAGAGAGACGTTCTCTAGATTTAGAATCCCAGGGAGTATGGTGACTGATAATGCAACCTGTTTTAAGTCAAGAGAATTTAAGACCTTTTTGAGAGCAAACGGGATTTATGCCGCCAAGATTGCGCCAGGTCATCCGTCAACAAATGGCTTGGCAGAAAATGCAGTCAAAACGTTTAAAAAGGCCATGAAGAAGAGCTTGGGAGATGGTTCGAAAACGCAAGGACAGATTGATAAGGCTATGTACAACTACCTTTTCGAATATCGTAATAATGTCCATTCTGCGACCAACACGACTCCAGCAAGACTGATGTTTGGCAGAGATCTTCGCGATTGTTTGTCAAAAATGATTCCTCAAATTTCAAAGAGAGGTAGGACTGAAGATGAGACCAAGAATATTGAGCGGCAGATGAGAAACTATGGCGGAAAGAGAAGCCCGAGGTTTGTGGTGGGTGATTGCGTGATGATTCGTGATTTTAAGAACCCAAATAAACAAAATTGGATGGAAGCACGAGTTGTGGAAAGGCTAGGCCAGAGGCATTTTAATTGTGAATTGAAGAACGGGAATATTCGGAAATGTAATGTGGAGCAAATGATTATTTTGAGACAACCAGAGGTTGATTCAGACATTGAGTTGAATGAGTTTGACATGAATGAGAGCGAGTTCAGAAAACAAAATGACGAATCTGATTCTGAAAATGTGGAAGATAATGATATTGACGTAAATTTGACTCCCCCTTTGAACCACAGCGAAGTATCTGAATATCACTTGGCTTTGGATGAGGACCTTCCTGGCGAAAATGTTGCAGGAATTGTCAAAAGTAGTCCAGAGTCTAATAACACGCCCCGAACGTTGATATGACATCTAAGAAACCAAGTACGTCTCCTGATTCCGCGAATGATCTCCAGGTACCAACAACAACGGTGTCAAGTCCTACAAGGTCCTCAGAGAGTGAGGCGAATTCGAGACATCGGAAGCTGATTCCGATGTCTAAGGAGCAGAGGAGCAGGCCATGAGAATCATCTTTGCTAAGTCATGACTGAAAGGCGGCCATTCTGATTTACGCATTCAAACTACTAACTTGTGAAATAAATAATCAACATTTTTTAGATAATACTGAGTATTTCTAAAATCTTACAAACATGGAATGTAAGGTCACTGTTAGAGCCTTCCCGTCTCTCTCAAGTCTGCCGTGAGATGAACAACTCCGCAATTAAGATCTTGGGCCTCACAGGGGTGAGATGGAGGAAGAGTGGCCGCCTACAGACAAGTGAGGGAAACCTCTTGCTTTACTCAGGCTCCTCTACTGCTTTACTCAGGGGTGTTGGAATCGTCGTTGGCCCTGACTTCAAAAACTCGCTCATCAGCTGGCAGCCTATCTCCGAAAGGATCATGACAGCGAGATTCAAATCAAAGCTCCGTAAAATCACGTTTATGGTTTGCTATGCTCCAACAGAAAACGCTGCTACGGTCGTGAAAGACAAATTTTACGACCAGCTAGAGTCCAATCTGTCCGCCTCCCCATATCTGACATCAAAATCGTCCTTGGTGACTTTAACACAAAGGTCGGTAACATCAACTGTGGCCTCAGCCATGTCATGGGCAGATGTGGGCTCCCGAGAGAGATCACAGATAATGGCAATCGTCTGATTGGCTTCTGCTCTAGCCAGCAACTTTACATCGGCGGCACAAGGTTTCCACACAGGGACGTGCACAAATATGTTATACATGGCGGTCACCGGATGGAAGGACTAAAAATCAGATCGACCACATCACTGTCGGACGCAAGGACAATGCGCGGCACGGACGTCGGCAGTGATCACCAGATTCTGGTGGGAACGATCAGGCTGAAACTTGCCGCGGCCCGGAATAGAAGAAGACCTGCACGGAGAGTAAACATCAGCAGGCTACGAGACCCTACCGTTATGGAAGCTTTTGATGACCGACTGCAACAGAAGCTTGAGGGTCAGCAAACCCCAAACTGGGAGCAAATAGAACGTGCATGTAAGACAGCAGCTGAGGAGACTCTTAGTTTTGCCAAACGTGATAACAGACCATGGATTCAGGATGCAACATGGAGGAAAATTGATGGGAGACGAGAAGCCAAAGTTAGGCTGGACACACTGCACCCAGATGACTCTGAATGGGTAGCAGTGTCCGAGCAGTACAGGGAGCTCGAGCAAAGAGTGAAGCGTGAACGCAAGTTTTACAACGATATCGCCAGTGAAGCTGAAAGGGCCGCAGGGCACGGGGACACCCGCGGCGTGCACACTGCCATTCGGAAGCTCACTAGAAAAAGAATCCGCTCCAGTCCCCCGCTCAAGGACGCCAATGGTCACACAATCGCAACAGAAGAAGAACAGCTATGTCGTTGAATTGAATATTTCTCCTCGCAGCCGACTGCAGCTACTGAGTCGAGCCTACTCCAATTGCCACCTCGACGCAACGCTCGCCGTGATATATCTACGGAGGCTCCTGACACCGAAGAGATAGAAGCTACTATTAGGAAGTTGAAGTCTGGCAAGGCCCCAGGACCAGATGGCATTGCCGCTGAACTTTGGAAATGTAACCCGCAGCGCATGGCGAGAACTCTTCGACCGTTGGTTCGTGAAGCCTGGATCATGAAACGGTTTGCAGATCGTTGGAAGAAAGGTGTGATCCTGACAATCCCCAAGAAAGGCGACCTGAGCCTGTGCAAGAACTGGCGAGGTATCACTCTACTGAACACGATTGAGAAGATGTTTGCGATCATCATTCACGATCGTCTGGTACCTGTCATGGATGAACTGCTCAGACCCAACCAGGCTGGCTTCCACAGAGGAAGATCATGTACGGACCAAATCAACACCTTGAGAATCATCACCGAGAAATCAGTAGAGTGGCGGTCACAATTCTACCTTCTCTTCGTCGACTTCGAGCGAGCATTCGACACGCTAGACCGTGATGCCATTTGGAGCGCATTGACAAACCTGAGAGTTCCGGCCCATATCATTGATTTGATCCGCGAGCTATACGCGTCCGCCACATGCACGGTCAGGCATGCTGGTGTGGAGGGCGAACCGTTTGGCATCTCAACAGGCGTCAGGCAAGGGTGCATTTTCTCACCCTTCTTGTTTCTTGTTGCGCTCGACAACGTCGTGGACCGCACCAACGCTGAAGCCCCCACTGGCATCCAGTTCACACTGACATCTAGGCTAGACGACCTCGACTACGCAGACGACTTGGTATTGATGTCTAATTCGTACGTAGGCATTAGACAGAAACTGGAGAGACTGCAGTACAACGCAAGGAAGATCGGACTGAGGATCAACGTGAGCAAGACGAAACTGATGCGAGTAGGTACAAACAACACCCAGCCGTTGCAACTGGATGGTGAGATGATTGAGGACATTGAGAAGTTTTGCTATCTTGGTGCCATCATCACAAAGACGGGAGGTACGGATGCGGATATTCAGAACCGTATCAACCGTGCTCGCAACGTCTACTTCGCCCTGGGCAGAGTCTGGAGGTCAAACCATCGCCCATACATAGACTGGAAATATAGACGTCAGTGGCGAAAAAGATGTGTGTGCCGAAATGGAGACGATTGATATTTTGTAAAGTCTCCACTTGGTGGTTCTGAAATCGGGTTTAAGGGCCTGTAGCAGCTCAGGGGTTGATCTGAAGCCGGCATAATGTATGGGGAGGTTTTAGGTATTCTTGAGAGGCTTAAGGTGAGTGGGTTAGATCGGACCTGGAAGCTCATGTTAAGGGGATAGAGGGGTTTTAAGGCCGATTTTGGGGGGTCCAGTCATAGGAAAAATTTTCGGTGGAAAATCTTGTATGGAAATTTCGATTTTCTTGAATATCTCGGGAAGGAGGCTCAAACCGGATGTGGGGTCGGTGTTTTCGACCCTTAAGGCAGAGACCCTTAAGACGGGTAACTTCGACCTCCCTTGACATGAAAACCAAATATGCTCAAATTTTTTTCCTGATGTCATCCCGGAAGCCACATCACCAGTCTATACATGGGTGATTTTTTTGTTTTTCGAAGGTCGATGTGTATATAGCACAATTATTTGAAAAAATTAAACACACTTGCATGAATGCGAGTTGAATACATTTTTTTCAAAAATTTGTTTTTTAAAAATATTTGTATGCATATGTATGTGTATGTATGTTTTCGTCGATGATAACAGCGGAGTAATCGTTAGACTTCTATACAACTGCTGAGTGTTTAGGGTACAAGTACAGGGACGGAGCTAGGAGCCCTCAAAGTTTGGTCTTCTCGAAATTTTTGAAAATACTTCCTTTAGCTTAATCTCCGATTTTGCTTTTTATATATTTTTTATTTCGAATCTTGACACATTTTCCAGTCGATTGAATCGACAACCTGGCTCCTCTGACCCATATTTTTGAAGCTATTAGCCTCCAATGTGGGACATCATTGCTCAAATTGCAAACCGTAGAAAAAATTTCATTTTTGCAAAGAAAATGTGTCAAAAAGGAAGTTTTCAGATTTTTATTTTTATGTCATATAACTTCAGATATTTACGATTAAGAAATAAATTTCCATCAATAATAACTGACTTAGGATTCATTTCAAATCAAAACTTAATCCTTGTTGATTAACTTTTTCAGTTTCTGTTCCTACCGTAATTCATTCACTTTGGAAGTCAAAACCAATCATATCTTGCTTAAGGTGGTATTCTGAAAAACAAGTAAGTTATTTTATTGTACGCAAAGTACTAGTTATTACTCGAAAATTTTATCTTCTAGGGCTTAAGCAAAATTCTTTCCTAAAAGCTTTTTCTTTCAAAGGCTTCCCTATTTTGAGTTTTAAAAAACTCTTGGGTGGTCTAATTGGGTGGTCTGATGTTCAAAACTGAGGCTTGTTGAAATTGTCATCATTTTAGGCTAGAATGACCCACCGTTTTTAGTGCATTTTCAGCATTTTGCAAAAAATGCACTATTGTGGCCGCTTTGCTGTCTGTCTGTCCGAAATTTTATAACTCGAGAACCAGAAGAGCTAGAGACCTGCGGTTTTTTTGCATCGTGTAGGGCATGGTCTGTAGGGGTGCAGGCTAACAATTTTAGATCCCCTTCCTCTCTTGGGAGCCTCAGAGGACCCCCAGAGGAGCCTCGGAGGACCCCGGAGGAGCCTCAGAGGACCCCGGAGGAACCCCGGAGGAGCCTCGGAGGAGCTACGGAGGACCTCCGGAGGAAGGATTACTGTCATTAACAATGGGTCGAGGAAAGGTAGACCAGGAAACTACTCACAAAGTGAAAATCTTGCTGGAACAAGGCTATAGCCAAGCAGAAACAGCCAACAGTCAAACGTATCAAGATGCTTTGTCCAAAATGTACAAAGAAAAATTTTGAATGGTGAGAGTCTACAAAACCGTCCTGGCCAAGGACGTCCCTCGAAGCTGAATGAGGCTGAAAAACGGTTGTTGGTCCTGTTAAGCAAGCAAAATCGAGGTTTTTCAAGTCGTATGTTAGCAGCAGAATATAATTGCACCCGGTCCTAAACCATATCTGCACCTACAGTAAGACGGGTCCTGGTGGATAGTAAGCTACGCAGTTACACCAAGAAATTTAAGCCCTACCGCAACAAGACTCAACGAAAAACATGTTTAAAGCTTAGTCGGGGACGAACGCATTTGAGTGCATTTTCAATTCGCTTTGTTGCAAAGGTTGGGTCGAAGTGAAAATATTTTATTCCCAATTCCGTCACTGCAGAAACTTATTGGACCCCTGACTTTGATCCCAAAGGTCATAAGGTCTTAATGCAGGAGGATATTTAGCTAAATTTAATGTCATCTAAATAAGCTCAATTGGAGTTAACAAATTTTTGCCTCATACTAACTTTGGGAGCCCTCAGCTTCACACCCTTGGGTCATAGAGACTTACTGTAGAACTGTTTTTTGCTAGATTTAATACCATCTAACAGTTGCCAAAGTTTCAGCTCAATCGGTTGAATTTGAAATTTTGCCTTGCTGTTCGCCAGGGGAAATCTTGAGTGGCCACTTATTAACCCCCATAGTCCGTTATTTTACATTTTTGACGCCAAGATCCAAAACAAATGTTACTTGATTTGTCATTTTACATGACCGTTCTGAATTTCAGCTCAATCGGAGCAACTAAAATTTTCCCCCTTCGGAGGCCTCTCACCCCACCCCCTTAAGTGATAGGGGCAAACATGTGTTCTATGATTTGCTAAATTTGACATGATGTATAACATATCCAAAATTCAGCTCAATCGGACGAAGTATATGGAACTTTCATACAACGGGAAAACCCCCTTAATTACCCCCCAGGCAGTTTTTCGGAAAAACCAAAACCTTTCGCCCACCCTCCAGACTATACATGACAACATGCAAAAAACCGCAAGTCTCTAGCTTTTGTAGTTTCGGAGCCTTTGCGACTCGGACGGACGGACGGACGGACATATCGGACACATAAGTGCATTTTTTTCAAAATTGATGAAAATGCACTAAAAATGTGCTCGCCTGTGCCCCGAACAGGCTTTCTTTAATTTTTGTTGTTATCTGAGATTTTCAGTAGGGAGGTAGTGATGAACGCGGTCAGCACAATCAGCAGAATGTTGCTGAGGTGCTGGTTTGTGTATCGACCAACCGCAACCTGAACCTCTGCCCCAAGTTAAGTTTGAGAAGTATGGGACAAAGTCTTCATGAGGGATCTTCAAGTCTTTAAATATTAGATATGGCTAGCATTTTACACGCCCAAAGAAGATGAGCTGAATTATGCCTACAACATTATGGCAAACGATTTGTGAGAGTCTTTTTTCTTATGATATAGTCTTTATATGTGTTATTGTGTGAAAAACCGAGATCATAAGCTTTTCGTAACCTTAAGTAGAATACGTCAGAATTAATCCATTTAACTATGTAAATTATCTTACAGACTTTGTTCTACGTGGTAGAAAGATTTTGTGCAACGACAGTGAGAACTATGAAAAGTGACTCTTTCTTCTTTCTCCACGTAATCAACCAGTATGAAGAAAATGGCCATTTAATTATTGATATTTGCTGTTACAAAGATCCTTCAATGCTTAATTGTATGTACGTTGAGCAGATGCAGGTAATTATAAAGTTTTCGTGATTTTTTATATTTTTGGTTTTCTTCCTGGAGCCCACAAATTCCTATATGTATTTCGTGCTCTAGAGTTTTTGTCCACTAGGCACCTAGTATTGGTTGGTTAAAGTAAAATTTGAGCAAAATTAGACAGGCGATTTTTTTCGGGCAGCAAGTGATATGCACTTGGAAAAATGGGTATTCATCGATAACATATCTTCTATAGGCTTTCTTATACGAATACGAATGTTTTACACGAATGTGAATGAATATTTCACCCAAATTATTCGTTCACATTCGTATTTCACATTCGTGAATACATTCGAATGTTAAACGAATGGAAAAACATACATATGTCTAAAAGAATGGCAAAACATTCGAATGACAAAACATTCGAATGTTTAAATGAATGGCAAAACATTCGAATGTTTAAATGAATGGCAAAGCATTCGAATGTGAAAAAATATGCAATCCAGTTCTTTCTAACCAAGAGATTGCTGAAAAGAGCCACTTTTGACTCTGGAAGTCCTGGAATCCCAGTGAGACTCCGAAACTAAATGTAAGCCGGAGGTACCCGATTGACACCTCTTTAGAAAAGTCTCAGCCTTAGTATGAAGCTGGTTGCAAGAAATCCGGGATCCGGAATTGTTGGAATCAGAAAAAAGCCCTCGAGGGCTTCTGAGTGACTTTGTTTGAAATTTCATCAATTTGGAAGATCAACACCTTGTTATTAAGAAATTTCTGGAAGAGCCTGAAAAAGCTCTGAAAAAACCCCGAGGGCTTTTATCTGATTCCAGGAGTTCCGGATCCCGGATTTCTTGCAACCAGCTTCATCCTAAGGCCGAGACCTTTCTAAAGAGGTGTATTCGAATGTTTTTTAGTGCATTTTCATCAATTTTGAAAAAAATGCACTTATGTGTCCGATATGTCGGTCTGTCCGTCCGTCTGAGTCGCAAAGGCTCCAAAACTACAAAAGCTAGAGACCTGCGGTTTTATGCATGATGTCAGGTATGGTCTAAAGGGTGGGCGAAACGATTTGGTTTTTCCGAAAAACTGTCTGGGGGGTGATTAAGGTGGTTTTCTCGTTGTATGAAAGTTCCACATACTTCGTCCGATTGAGCTGAATTTTGGATATGTTATACATCATGTCAAATCTAGCATACCATAGATCATATATTTGCCCCTATCACTTGAGCGGGTAGGGTGAGAGGCCTCCGAAGGGGGGAAAAATTTAGTTGCTCCGATTGAGCTGAAATTCAAAATTGTCATGTAAAATGACAAAATAAGCAACTTTTGTTTCGGGTCATGGTCTCAAAAATGTAAAATAATGGACTCTGGGGGTCAATAAGTGGCCATCCAAGACTTCCCCTGGCGAACTGAAGGGCGAAATTTCAAAGACAACCGATTGAGCTGAAACTTTGCCAATTGTTAGATGGTATTAAATCCAGCAAAAAACAGTTCTACAGGAAGCCTCTATGACCTAAGGGTGTTAAGCTGAGGGTTCCCAAAGTTTGCATGAGGTAAAAATTTTCTAACTCCAATTGAGCTTAAACTTGGGCAAATGTTAGATGACATTAAATTTAGCAAAATATCCTTCTATATTAAGGCTCTATGACCTGTGGGATCATAGTCAGGGGTCAAATAAGTATCTGCAGTGACGGAATTTGGGACAAAATATTGTTACTTAGATTGTTACACTAAAAACCACAGCTCCCTAGCTCATCTGGTTCTTGAGTTATAAAATTTCGGGCAGATAGACGGCAAAGTGTCCACAATAGTGCATTTTTTGCAAAATGCTGAAAATGCAATAAAAAAGACTAACCTTGGAGGCCAATATCTCGAGACTGGTAGATCTAAGGGAAAAAATTCCAAATTATTCTTTTCAAACTTTTTAAGGAGAGTCCAAAAACACCCAATTCAACCCACGTTTCCAATATGGTATACGATACTTGATACGCGAAGGTTCTGATAAGACTGAAGGTTTTATTATAGTTCTCTTATTCTTATACACTCTTGTACATGCTTACTCTTATACATGTTGTAGTGCATTACTGCACATTCTACACCAACAAAGTCCGATAACTTTTGCGATCTGGGTTTTGAGGTACTGTTATTGCCCGTGATAAGAGTTAAGGGTTTAGTTTTAAGAAATCCTCTAAAGAACATCAGATATGAGAGACTTGCACAACCATAAGATTGTTATTCTTAGTATTTAAGAAACTCTTAACTACTTGCATGCCTAGTGCCTTTAGTAAAACTTGTTTTAAAAACTATTAGATTTTCATCTTTCTTGTTTATATCATTTTCTTACGCTATTTTTCAATGAGAGTTTTTTAAAAATCGAAGTCGTAGACTACTGACGAGTAAGAAGCAGTTTTGCTGCAAATTGGTTTTTGCCAAATGTGAGGTTGTTACTAAGGTCACTTCACATACTTGGACACAATTGTCCTGGACAAAATGTCCAACCGGCTCTAGCTTGGCTCCCTTAAGTACTAGAGCCACGGCGTGGAGTGAATGTAATGGCCACCGTTGAGACGCTTCCTTTTTTACCCCGTGTCCTGGTCTGTGTCTGGAAATTCTGTCTACATGTCCTACCGCGAAATAAGCCATCTGATTGTCGCGGCGAGTGTCAAATCGTGATTTACATTTGATTTTGAGATAGCTTGCAAGTTTGAGCCTCTTAGCTGCTTTTTTGGTCTAGTTCAGCCATTTAAGCACTTTTTGAGGGGTAAATTTTATCAATATTTATTTTTTTTAGTGCATTTTCATCAATTTTGAAAAAAATGCACTTATGTGTCCGATATGTCCGTCCGTCCGTCCGTCCGTCCGTCCGTCCGTCCGTCTGAGTCGCAAAGGCTCCGAAACTACAAGAGCTAGAGACCTGCGGTTTTTTGCATGTTGTCATGTATGGTCTGGAGGGTGGTGGAACCACTTTGGTTTTTCCGGAAAACTGCCTGGGGGGTAATTAAGGGGGTTTTTCCCGTTGTATGAAAGTTCCATATACTTCATCCGATTGAGCTGAATTTTGGATATGTTATAAACCGCGTCAAATCTAGCAAATCATAGAACACATGATTGCCCCTATCACTTAAGGGGGTGGGGTAAGAGGCCTCCGAAGGGAGGAAAAATTTTAGTTGCTCTGATTGAACTGAAATTCAGAATGGTCATGTAAAATGACAAATAAAGCAACATTTGTTCCAGATCATGGTCTCAAAAATGTAAAGAAATGGATCTGGGGGGTAAATAAGTGGCCACCCAAGACTTCCCTTGGCGAACAGAGGGGCGAAATTTCAAATTCAACCGATTGAGCTGAAACTTTGGCAACTGTACGATGGCATTAAATCTAGCAAAAAACAGTTCTACAGTAAGTCTCTATGACCCAAGGTTATGAAGCTGAGGGCTACCAAAGTTAGTATGAGGCAAACATTTTCTAACTCCAATTGAGCCTAAACTTGGGTAAATATTAAATGACATTAAATTTAGCAAAATATCCTTCTGCATTAAGGCTCTATGACCTGTGGGATTAAAGTCAGCGGCCCAACAAGTTTCTGCACTGATGGAATTTGGAATAAAATATTTTCACTTCGACCCAACTTTTGCAACAAAGCGAATTGAAAATGCACTCAAATGCGTTCGTCCCCGACTAAGCTTTAAACATGTTTTTTTGTTTTTCAGACAATTCAAGAAAACGTTAATTATGCCAACATGTTTCGAAGTCGGCCATTACGATTTGTTCTTCCTATCTATAATGATTTTAAAAAAATGACAACCAAACCAAAAGTAAGTAAATGGTTCTAGCGCGATGGCTGGGGAAGTTAAGCCCAGACATTTTGTCTGTATCATTATCCTGAAATTTGCTGGGAGTATAGTTTATTGATACTGTTTAACATTAACAATAGGAGCGGTTTGACTTCAAGGTCTTCATAATAATTTTCACCACTCTTCATACAAAATTTTTGGCGATCAGAGGGAAATAATAGGAAACGGCAAAATTACTCCCGCCGGCCATCTTGCTTTTTTTGTATTAATTCCTGACATTCTGGAACTCCCTTATCCTTGGGGGGATTTTGCTAAGATTTTGTATGGGGGTGTATCTAGGCCCCCGGAAGTCTTTTACCAAACCGGAAGTGGACTCGCCGCCATCTTGGATTTTATAGCCTTAATGAAAGGACAATATGGGGTTTTCAGTGGAAAACTGCATTTTGCTGCGTTATCCTTCATGTTAAAATTCTACAATCTGTAGGAAGTTTTTAAAGGACATTATAAAGATTCCAAATTGACTTTTTAAAATGAAATAGCTCTTTTGGTTCAGCCATGACAGCCATCCGCGTGCGAAGTTTTTTTTTCAAAAATATTCTTGAGCTCTAGCTCAGTTTTCTTAAGTGATAAAAAGCTCAAACAATTTTTAAAAAATAGAACTTAATTAAACGCTTTCAAAATGACATCAACCTTTTCAATCGAACTTACTATGCACTCAAGAAAAAATAAAAACGAAATTTCCCATTTCCCATTTCCCCATTTCCCATTTCCCATCGGGAGCATTTTCAAAAGTGTTTTTAGAATTGGTCAAGTGTATTTGGCATATGCTCAAAATGGCAAATTTTTATCTTAAGAGGGGACGGAACAATCGGGCGTTAAGTCTAGGTAGTCGTACCCAGGTATGCCTGAGAGCGGAGCAAAAATCTTGTGTCGCCTAGAAATGTCAAAAGATGACATTTTATCGTAAACTTTTCTTCTGAGACCCACCTTAAAAAAATTCAAAAAATTTTTTTCGGTAGCAATTTCGGTAGCAAAAAAAAGAAAAACGTTTTTTTTAGTTTTTTAAAGATGGCGGCCAATTTTTTCAAAATGGCTACCGCCAAAAAATTTGCAATTTTTTTTAGTGGGGGTCACTGAAAAAGTTTTTGGATAAAAGGCCGTTTTCTACGTTAAAATCGCAATCAAATATATCGTATTATTCGTATTAAGGGCGTTTGTATGTCTCGTGGAGAAAAGTCCTATATGCCACCTCGGGAGCAAACTAGAACATTTTTCCAAGCTTTTTGACTAAAATGTGAAAAATCTTTTGAGTCAGTCTTCTTTTCCCAGTCTTACGGTAACCCCGAGGGATAGCGAGAGAGGCAGCTTGTTTCAAGGCCAATAAAAAAGGTGGGTAGTTCTCAGACTTCGGAGCAAACAAGGTGATCTCGGCGTCCAATGTACCGGCAAACAATTTTCAGTTTACCTTTCGGAAGTTCCAGCAAGGTCTTGGTAAGCTTGGAGTAATTGGGATGGATGTTCCGAAAAATAAAACGGATGAGTGGGGTTGTGAATTAGGGAAGGATGAAAGGACCTGCCTGTATGCCTTTTGGCGTGTTGACCTCAAAAGGCCAGACATAATGCAAAAGTTCGGATTCGTAAAAGTCCTATGGGCAGCAGACCTAAACGTTCTTGAACCTTTTTAATCGATGATCAATCTCAAAATGTTCCGCAAAATCCATTCTGCTATAATGTGTCTTTTTATACACAGCACGTCTTACTTAGTTGAAGGTTTAATTAGAAGTGAGTTGTCTTTGAACTAACCTTTAGGTATAAAAATAATTTGACACATAATTCCAAGCTTACTTGGTTGTATAACTTCAGTACTTCCCCTTAATCTTGAAATCATTTTAGTTTCCCCCTCTTGACAAGTGAAGTCCTAGCTCTTCTGATAGTTTCTTAAACTGGATTGGCGGCAACGGCTTTGTAATCAAGTCTGATTTCTGGTCCGCCGTGGGGATGTACTTCAGCTTGATGTTCTTGCTCTCGATGTGATCTTTGATGTGATGAAATCTGATGTCGATATGCTTCCCTCTCTTACTGTCTTGATTATTTGCTAATTTGATGCACGACTGATTGTCCTCGAACAGCACGACAGGCCAAGCTTCTGCATCTTTTCTGAGGTGTAAAGTAGTCCAAAAGGTGCAGCTGCACCTCTTATATCTTGGTCACTTAATAAAAAATAATTTTTAAAGCTCGGGGACGAACGCATTTGAGTGCATTTTCAATTCGCTTTGTTGCAAAAGTTGGGTCGCAGTGAAAATATTTTGTCCCAAATTCCGTCACTGCAGAAACTTATTGGACCCCTGACTTTGATCCCACAGGCCATAGAGCCTTAATGCAGAAGGATATTTTGCTAAATTTAATGTCATTTAATATTTACCCAAGTTTAGGCTCAATTGGAGTTAGAAAATGTTTGCCTCATACTAACTTTGGTAGCCCTCAGCTTCATAACCTTGGGTCATAGAGACTTACTGTAGAACTGTTTTTTGCTAGATTTAATGCCATCGTACAGTTGCCAAAGTTTCAGCTCAATCGGTTGAATTTGAAATTTCGCCCCTCTGTTCGCCAAGGGAAGTCTTGGGTGGCCACTTATTTACCCCCCAGGTCCATTTCTTTACATTTTTGAGACCATGATCTGGAACAAATGTTGCTTTATTTGTCATTTTACATGACCATTCTGAATTTCAGTTCAATCAGAGCAACTAAAATTTTTCCTCCCTTCGGAGGCCTCTTACCCCACCCCCTTAAGTGATAGGGGCAATCATGTGTTCTATGATTTGCTAGATTTGACGCGGTTTATAACATATCCAAAATTCAGCAAAATCGGACGAAGTATATGGAACTTTCATACAACGGGAAAACCCCTTTACCCCCCAGGCAGTTTTCCAGGAAAACCAAATTGGTTTCACCACCCTCCAGATCATACATGACAATATACAAAAAACCGCAGGTCTCTTGCTCTTGTAGTTTCTGAGCCTGTGCGACCCGGACGGACAGACGGACAGACATATCGGCTTCGAGCATGGAAATTTTTCAGGTCGGTCGCTTTTTATATGGAGTGGACAGACAGAGCAAAATTTTCAGCCAATTTTCGTGGAAGTAGGGGTTTGAGACCTACTTGGATCGAAATACAAAATTGGTCGCAGCTAGCTCGTTGACCACTCAAAAAATCAAAAAATTTTGAACTAAATTATATATAAGGTTTTAGGCATAAAACGTCGAAAAAATTTTTCCATGGAATACTAAGCCTTCCTACCCCATCAGCTAACTAATATGATACTAATATGGATCCCCCTCCCCAGAGGCTCATGGTAAAAATTCAAATGAGCATTTTTTGAAAGCCCACAAGTGTCTTATTTCTTGTGGTTATTCGGTTGGATAATGTCGCATTTTCAAGATGACCTCAAGGGCAGCCATGATGGAATTTAAACAAAAAACTAAAAACGCAGAGAGTTTTCTTTTTCAAAACTAAATCAATGTGCCAATTTTTATCGAAATCGAAAATCCAAAGGTTTAAAATTTTTCACTTGCGTTCGAAATTTCGGTTTTTGCGAACAGAACCATCCTCGTCGCCATAGTTATGTTTAATCGCCCATCTGCCCGCTCCAGTCGGTGTTCCTGGCAGTAAAGTGAGAGGGTTAGCTGCCATTGTCTCTCCTATGCTCCCATAAATAATTAAGATGTAATTCTAATAAGATGGTCTGCTCCGCGTGTTCCAATCGACTTGCTTCCTTCTCTCCCACCGTCCCGATTCCTACTAATGATAGTCTTTGTTACTTTTCGGGGCACCTCACGAATGCCGCAACACTACAGTTGTCAGTTACTACTGTCGTAAGGCCAGTAGTAATGAATTTGTGTAATTTTGTTATTTGCTGTTCCTCTTCTCTCATAAATGCAAGTGAAGGATCGCCCATGATCACAAAGGTTTCACCATAAAAATGCTATTACACAAGAGGTAACCTAATCCAACTTGCGATCGAGGGGTCGCATATTCGAAACTCGACCGAGGCAACTTTTATTAAACTGTGTTCTTGGTTTAATCAGTATAAAGTGGGGAGTGCTACTGTGGGGGGAGTATAAAGTGGGGAGTGCTACTGAGGAACTCTTGATTCTGTCAATATGGGTCACAGTAGGATAGGACTTCGAGTACAATCTGAATAATTGAGTTGATTTTTGTATTGAAATAGAGCAAATTTCCTCAAATATAAAGTTTTGCGCTTTTGTAAACCTATACTAAAGTACGAACGAGGAGTTTTATAAATTGATCCATGAGAAGTCAGTTAAAGCCTATACCCGAGCCTGCTGCGATTTTTTTTTTCGCAAAATTTTCTGCCTCTAATTATAAAACTTTCTTTGGTGACCCCCACTAAAAAAATCAAATATTTTTTGTCGACGGCCATTTTGAAAAAATCGGCCGCCATCTTTGAAAATCAAAAAGAGACGGTTTTCTTCTTTTGGCAACCATTTTGAAAAATGATCGCCGGAAAAATTTTAAAAAAGTTTTTTAGGGGGGTCTCCAAAGAAAAGTTTTTGATAAAATGTCGTCTTGTGACATTTCCAGGCTATACTACATATTTGTTCTGCTCTCGGGCGTACTTGGGTACGACTCTTTGCACTTAACACCCGATTGCTCCACCCCCTCTTAAGATAAAAATTTGCCGTTTTGAGCTTATGTAGAAGATACTTGACCAATTTTAAAACCACTTTTGAAAATACTCCTGAATTTTTATTTGAACCGCCATCTTGGATTTCTTAAAACCATTTGTCGCAAATTTTTCCAAGGCACTAACTCGGTTCCCTTTAAAGTTAGGTTAACGATTATTTTTGTGTGAAAAGTTTTTGATAATTTGTATCCAAAAACTACTTATTATTGGGAATTTGATAACAAATGCGGCTACAGGAATTTTTTGAAAATTTGAGAACACAATCCTTCATTTCAGGTTTGATTTTTCCTTGTCGTATTAAGAGTTTCGATCGAAATGATTTGTAATATTTTGGAAAAATGATGTAAGTTTGTATTTTTGAGCAAAGTAAAAAATTTTTATCTCCGCAGAGGGCGCCACCAATAAAAATAAAAGATTAATTTTTTTTTTGACTTTGTAGGTCTCTCACGCCTTAACCTTTTAAGCTACAGCATTTTTTGCAAATCAAAAGATTGGTTAAGGTCTCTTTTAAAAATCATTTGAAGAAAGCATGACTTTATTTCCCAGGATAAGGGGGCTAGACACGATTTTCCGTGCCAATTCCCATGAAAATTTTTATAATGGTAAAAAAATCCAAAATGGCGGCGGGTCCACTTCCGATTTGGTGAAGAGCCTCCTCTTTCCCCGATATAACTCCTGCCAAAATGGCAACCGGATAAGCCAAAAATTAAGGGAGTTTCAGGACTTTCAAAGTTTTAGAATTTCCATACAAAATTGCTGGCCGAGTTAGTCCCCCTACAATTTTGCTTATGCTTGGAGTCCCTAAAATCGGCCGAAAAAGCCATCTAGCTCCTCACCAGGAGCCTCCAGGGTCAAAATTTGAGCACCATAAGAAGCGTCTCTTTTGGGATTGGAGCCCTCGTTTGAGAGCTACGGCGCTAAAACCACAACTCAAAACCGAAAAATAGCTGGGGCAGTTTGTCCCCCAGTCTCCTTTCAATTTATATCTGTCAAACTCAATTTTCACTCGAGTAGGCCATGGGCCATTTCATCTGCTCGGGTATAGCCTTAAATGCCTTGAAAATGATATCTTAGAATGGCCCACGAAGTTTGATTACAGTAAAATAAAATTTTTGCGCAGTCACTAGTTACCCCCTAACTCCGCGTGTTAATCTTCTTCCTCATTATCTTTGAGTATAAGTCTATGCATGTCAAATTTAATATTTTGGAATGTAAAGTTTAGTGTAACTCAAATAAACTGAACTAATTTATAATTGTTTTACAATTTAATAGGAAACACAAAACTTAGTACAGTTGGAAAACTCAACTTCAAAAGCTTTTTTTGGATCAGATGGCTTAGTGTTTTGTGTACCTGAACTAATTTGTAATATCGGATGTGAGACACCACAAATCAATAAAAACCAATATTTAGGAAAGAAATACAAGTATTTTTATGCTATCAGTTCTGATGTGGACATAGCAAACCCTGGAACTGTCGTAAAAATTGATACAACAGACCATTCTTTTCTGTATTGGGCAGAGGAAAACTGTTACCCAAGCGAGCCTGTATATGTGTCATCACCAAACGCTTTAGTAAGTAGTAATCATTTTATGTAATAAAAGTATTCTGTAATATTATAGTAGGTATTTTCGTTCGTTTCACTAACATATTACAATGATTGTTTTTGTAAGAACTTGAGAACAGTTCGTTTGTTAGCAGACAGATATTTCTGTCTGTCCGTCTAACACACTTTATCACGCCTAGAATATTTGTCTTTGAATTTTTTGTGCTTGATGTGCGCAAGTGGTTGTGTTTGGACATAGCCTCTTTGTTCCGCAAACTGTCGAATCGATATATTTTATTTCTTGAACTCCTCGAAAAAACGTAATTTCGTAAAAATACTGAAGCTTCTTCGTTTATCAGCCATCCTAAAACGAATTTTCAATAACAAACAACTCGCATTCATCATAAACAACTAATCACTTACCAGAGGTTTGTGGCACTGAGAAAGAGAGAGAGAGAGATTTAAAGAGAGCGAGGCGCAGGTTCTGTCTCTTTACAGGTTAAAGGTACCCTACACCAAAATAAATGCGTCCGGGGAGCGTTTCTTCTCATAGAAAAATCACGTCCCAAACACGTCCGGAAGTGATCGTTCTCTGGACCCGTTTTGGCACCCCTCTCTCTTGAGCACAGAGAGTACTCTCACTAGTACGCGATCGCTTCTGAAGTGGATCGTCAGCGCTGAATCAATGCAAACAAGAGAAAGACTTATTTGATTTGTACGAAGCCGATTTTTTATTCAATTTAATTTACAAAAAGAAAGAAAAAGAAGTGAAAAATTGTCCTGAAAAGAAATAAAAGTGAAATGGCGTGAGTATATTTTTTAGCCTCGCAATTGCAAGGTTTATAAAGCTCTTATTTTGATATTGCAAATCTTTTAGGTCAAGAAATTTAAGCAAACTGCAACTAAGAAGAATAGCGAGAAAATGGGTGGAGGCTAGAGACCAAGAAGAAGAAGAAGAGGACCTAGCGGAAAGAAGAGATTCCTATCAACGGACTGGCTTCGGAATCGAAGATGACGTTCCCCAGGACGACGCTTTGAAGCCTCTTTTTAAGAATATCCTAGGGAAGCTTGGTTAATTTACTAATTTTCAGCCAACGTCTCCAATTTTATTACTTACCAAGCTTAGGAACGGTGTTCATGATTCACAAATGCTTCAAAGTAAATTAACTTGTGTTGAACTTGGTTTAAACTTAAATTTGAATTTCTTTCCTTAGATACAGCCAACGAAACATGAAAAACAAATTCGAAACATCGCGCACATATCTCACACTCTCAATTCCGAGCTCGCTTGAGAGAATTCTCAGTTGAATGAGAGAGTGAAATTGAGATTGAGTAAATCCGTCAGCGTGCAACGCGTAACAAAACTGGTCCTACAATACAGAAAACGCGTCCGCCCCAGATCTGAAGGGTAGAGGAGAGTTTGCAGGATGATCCTCGCCTTTTCTGGAGTTACATAAACGACAGAAGAGGTGGAAAGGGATATCCTGCCTCTCTGCATTTGGATGACTGGCACTCCTCCGACCCTGCAGAGTATGCTGAGATGTTTTCGCGCTTTCTTGAATCGAAATTTGTCCCTTGTGGGCCTTTTGACCCCAATGATTTCTCTCATGTGATTCAGAGTCCATCTTGTCTCTCAGAAATTGCCTTTACCGAATCTGAGGTTTGTGGAAGCACAGTTTTGGCTTCGACATGTGCAACGGAAAATTTGAATAAGCTTGCGATGTTAATAACAGTCGGCCTCCTTGGCCTTGCATAAAAGACCGATGTACGCAGATTTCGTTCCTTCTTTTACTTCGACCGCTCGAGAGGCAAAGCCTCAACTAAATATTCAAATAATTAAAAAGTGTCAAGAAATCTAAAAGTTGAGTATTAAATCTATAAAAAACCTCAACAGGTTTTTGGGGCACTTTTGCAACTCGATGTCAAGAAAGGGCCTGGTGATGACCTGATTCCCCCATTTTTTTAAAGGAGACTGCCCACGAGATGTGCCGACTCTTGCACCCCCTTTTCAATCTCTTTTTGAACAAATCAGTTCTTCCGACTTCTTTCAAATTTGCACATGTCACTCCCGTCTTTAAGTCCGGGAAGAGGATCGATGTTCAAAACTCCAGGCCTATCAGTGTTTTGACCGTCATGGCAAATACATACTTTCGAGGGTTTGATTACAGCAAGGTTGATGGCCTTTCTTGTCCCAACGCTCAGTGTGCATCAGCATGGTTTTCTGACCTGCAAATCCACAGTGACGAACCTTGTTGAGCACACAAGCTTTGTGAAGGTAGAGATGGAGAAACGCTTGCAAGTCGACTGTGCTCTCACAGATTTATCCAGTGCCTTTGACAGACCTGATCCCTTGGTTTTACGGGCCCGCTGCTAGAACTGATGAAGTCCTACCTTTCAGATTGGACTCAATGGGTGAAGTTCATGAACCATCTGTCTTCAGAGGTCTTGGTTACATCTGGTGTCCCGCAAGGCAGTATTTTGGGTCCTCTTCTTTTTCTGGTGTATATTGGCAATGTTTTTGGCTTGCTTGGCCCCAGCTGTGTGGCCCTTGCTTACGCGGACGATCTCAAAATCTCCAAGTCGGTTAGTGGGATTGGGGACTGCTTGGTGCTACATAAGAGTCTCCAAACTCTCCACGTGAGGAGCAAGACTAATCGCATACCCTTGAATGTGAAGAAGTGCGCAGTTATCAGTTTTACTAGGAAGGATCACTCGAATCGCCTGGTTTTTGATTAAAGGATCGACGTTTAATCCTTGGAAAGGGTTGAGAAGGTTCGAGGTCTTGGAGTGATCTTGGACAGTGCTTTGGATTTTAGGTCGCAGATCGATCGTGTCCACAATAGTGGCCTTGCTATTCTGGGTTTCATTAAGAGAAGGATCAAGGAGTTTGACGATATCCACATTTGTAAGCTGCTCTATTATGCTTTGTTTTTGTCTGTTATAGAGTATGCGAGCATTGTTTGGGCCCCTTATACTGCTGAGGGCACCAGGCGGATGGAGAGTGTACAGAAACAGTTCCTGCTCTTTGCTCTGAGAAACCTGATTGTCACCGATGTCCACCAATTAAATTAACGACTCTTGTTTTGAAGGGGTTTATTTCTACAAAAATATTAAAATCATATCCAGGCCTCAAATCAAACTACCAACTCACAATTCTGGTGGGTCACGTGGATCTTGCGGTCACAATTGGTGATCCAATGAATGTTCTAGGTCGATCTGATTAATTTTCATAATTAGTTTTGCAACAAGTTTCTTCAAACGACTTACAATTTTTTTTGGTAAATTTTCAATTACATAACTTGAGGAGTCCAGCAGCTTCTGGGCTCAATTTCACAATCAACATTCACAAATAATCACTTAATTCTCAAAAATACTAGTCTCTTATTGAAGAGACTCAGGAAACAAATGATCAACTTGCTCAGTTACGCGGACGTTTGACGTCCCGAAGTGAGTGTGCCCAAGTCCAGGCGGCGTTCTTGTTCTGGAGGCAGAGCTGGGACATTGCTCTGGAGGCAGGGCCGACATCCTCCCCTCCGTGAATGCCCTGGGGGATTCACTACCATGCAAAATGGGGTCTTCGTCTTCTGATTCCAGAACAAACGGCGAGTGCAGCGTAGCATCCAGTTCATTAGGGGTTGGTCAATATTGGCGTTGACTTGTTCTCGTACTCGCAGGAGGCCGACAGTAAGACTAAATGGAGACAGTTTCCTCAGAAGGTTTTTCTTATCAACGGCCTTTTCAATTAAAAGGTCTTGAAAGGTTGGTGAAGACGTCTTGTGCTTAACTCGCTTTCCAATCCACTTCTCACGTCCCAATCCTCACGACGGTGATTTTCTCGAGCTCTTGCTTTCTCGATCTTCCTGGAAAAGCGAAGTAGCCTGTCACAACACTGGCTCGTGTCGTCTTGCGGGGCGGGTTTCTCCGGGGCATCTTGCAATTCCAAGTCTTCTGCTGCTTGGCCCTTGCTGTGTAGGGTTTTTTCACGCCGCTCATCGACATAGCCTCATCTACACCGGCTCCCATCATCTAAACGAACTGTGGATCCTTGGATGTTATCTCTTCAAGCCTTCGCATGCGCTTCGGGATTTTATCACAACTTGGGAGAACGCCAATTTCGTCGGAAGTCGGGGATTCTCGAAGTATCTTCCGAGTTCGGGCCAGGTCGATAGATTCCAGCACGTCTTCCGAGCTCTTCTGTCCACTCTCATCCAGCTTCTGGTTTCTCTTCACCTTGTACTCGTGGTACGTGCTCATAACAAAATGTACACCCGCTCTAGAGGATCTGGTAGAGTCTGCACAGCGTTGAGGGACTGGCCCACAGACCATCCAACCCAAAGCACTCTCTGTAATCACGGCCCGCGTTCCTGGCAGCATCGATGAGTACGTCACGAGGGAGACTGCAACATTATCGACTCCTATCAGTAGGTGCGGTCGAACATCCCGGTACGAGGAGATTGGCAGTTTTCCAACTTGTGGATGGCTCTTCAAGATTTCCTCGAGGTACAACGACGACACAGAGAGTAAAGTGCAATCTGAGTTCAGACGTGTTTCTATTTACTCCTGATAAAACTTTAAAAAATCGGTTAAAATAAACATTAAGTCAGTAAATTTTGCGAAAAGTGTTAGAAAAGAATGATCTAGGAAGGCTTTGCCTTAGATGTCAATTAGCTCCTGCCTATAAAAGGCACTCTCATGTTTAAATTATTCACTCTTAATAAAACTGCCGCTCTAATAGGTTATGGGCCCAGAACCCAAGTTTTCAGTGTTTCAAAGTAGTGAAAAAAACTTAGTGCAAAAATGGTGGAAACAAATAGCAACGCAAATGAAAATGAATCGACCAGCAGTGCGTCAAATAATGCGCCGGTTGCTCAACCAACTTCAAGTGTCGGTTACAAGTACTCATCGTAGGCATCGTAAGCCACTCAAAGGTAGGGAGAACTACCCAACGTGGAGCTTCGCTGTGAAGATGCTGTTTATCGCCGAAAATTTGTGGAGCACCGTCCAGCCGCCATTAACAAATGGCGTCGTGCAACCCGTCGATCCCAACAAGAATGAAATGGCAATGGCCAAGCTAACTCTCCTCATCGATGATACGTTGTATGTTCACATCATGGACTCGACTTCAGCCAAGGATATGTGGAACAAACTCAAGAAAATGTTGAGGACAGCGGCCAATTGCGTCGCGTCGGTTTGCTGCGTCATCTCATCAGTTTGAATTTAGTTTCGTGTGGCTCCATCGACAAGTACGTCAACGAGGTGATGAGCACATCGCACAAGCTGAATGGAATTGGATTCCAAATAAGTGATGGATGGCTCGGGACATTTCTTCTTGCTGGTTTACCGGAACGATACGAGCCCATGATAATGGCGATCGAATCGAGTGGCGTGGCGATCAGTGCCGACGCTATCAAGACTAAGCTTCTTCAAGATGTAAAGAACTACGAAACAAATGAGGACTCGGCGTTGGCTACCAAGAAAAACTCCGAAAAGACCAAGAAGCCGTACTGCTACGAATGCAAGAAAGAGGGTCATACAAAGAAGGACTGCAACAAGAAGAAGCCCAAGAAGGGTAACGACTGTGCTTTAACATCTTTTGGTCTCTCTTCCACAGGCGTTCCTGTTAAAGACGACGTTTGGCACATCGACTCGGGAGCCACCTCCCACATGTGTCATTCAGCAGAGTTTTTCGACGAAATCAAGTCGAAAACGGGGCAAGTCGTGGTCGCTAATGGTGAAGCAGTAAATATCACTGGTCAAGGTGATATTACGGTCGAGCTTCAAGGAGTCAGTCGAAAATCAATCGCAATCAAGAACGTGAACTTGGTTCCAGATCTGGAGATGAATCTCCTGTCCGTGCACGAGATCGTGGACAAGGATCTGCCGGTGATTTTCAAGAAAACTGGCGTCTCCATTTGCGACGAGTCCGGCGAGGTCATGGCGAAAGGCGTGCGTGAGGAGAATTTGTTTCGTCTTCTCACAAAATCCGATCCAGAAAATGCACTGGCGGCCTCATCAAAGCAGTCGTTGGAAATTTGGCACCGACGACTCGGCCATTTGAATTTGCAGAGTTTGAAAAAGTTGCAACAAGTAGCCTCTGGAATTTCTTTCAAAAATTCGTCGCTACCACCCTGTGTTGCCTGTTGCCAAGGTAAACAACAACGACAACCATTTTCCGCAAGCCAGAATTTTTCAACTGAAGTCCTGGAACTGGTTCATTCCGACATTTGTGGACCAATGGAAACCAAGTCGAAGGGAGGAAGCAGTAACTTCGTAACTTTTATCGACGATTTTTCGCGGATGACTTTCGTTAGTTTTCTGAGCCACAAGTCTGAATTTGAAGACAAGTTTAACGTCTTCAAAGCCATGGTAGAAACTCAGACAGGTAAAAGAGTCAAGAAACTGAGAACAGACAATGCTCGCGAATGTCTCAGTACAAGCTTCAAGCGAGGGTTGGCAAAAGCAGGGATCGAGTATCAGACTACAGTTCCGCATACACCTGAGCAAAATGGTGTTGCTGAACGCTACAATCGTACAATCGTCGAGCGTGCGAGGTCAATGATGTATGACGCAGAGCTTCAGAAGTCATTTTGGGCCGAAGCCGTAAATACTGCTGTGTATTTAATCAATCGTTCTACAAGCTACAGACTTCAAGTCACGCCAATCGAGATGTGGTCGAAGAAAAAACCAGACCTTTCACATCTTCGCATCTTCGGGTCTCAAGTAGAGGTCCATGTGCCGAAGGCCAAACGACAAAAGCTAGATAAAAAGTCTAATTTTGGTATTTTTGTCGGTTACAGTGAGTCTTCAAAGGGTTATCGTATCTACAACCTGACTTCAAAGAAGGTTGAAACTCATCGAGATGTCACAGTCATAAATGAGGGTCATTTCGCGAAGCCCGAGGAGTCTTCAAAGAGTTCAGTCGAAGACGTCATCACCCTCAACTATGACATTTCCGGACCAGTAGAGCCGCCAGCTTGTGTTCCAGACCCAGTCTCAGTAGTTGAGAACGACGAGACAGACGAAGAAGACGCAGCAGACAACACTCTTTTACTCGACAATTCCACAGGTCAGCTGTCTGAGACGCTCCCCTCGCAAACAGATAAACATAGTCAGAACCAGGGACAAATGTTAAGGCGCAGCGATCGGGAGCGCGTTCCCTCAGGCAAGTACCAATACGATCCTGAAACCGATTCGTACGGATTTGTCCTCCAAGCTACTTCACAGAAAGTCCAACCAGCCTTGAAGAAGCCAGCAGTGAAGCAGGCAGCAGTGAAGCAGGTAGCAGCTCTCTTTGCGTCCCCATCGCAATTAAATCAAGACAAATTTGCTAAGTCAAATAAGTTGATGCGCAGTGAAAGGGTGCGCCCCCTTACAGTCAAGTTCCCCTTAGCCCCTCAGAATTACCATCCAAGGGTATTTCAAACAAAAGTGAAAACTTTTGAACCTTTGGATTTTTGATTTCGATGAAACTTGGCACATTTGTTCAGTTTTAGAAAAGAAAATTTTCTGCGTTTATAGTTTTTTTTAATTCTATCATGTTTGCCCTTAAGGTCACCTTGAAAATGCGAAATTATCGAGAATTTGTGGTTTTCTGCCCTCACATTTGCATTTGTATCTCCCGAACCACTTAACGGATTTCAATAAGTGAATACTTTTTAGAAACTGCATTAAATTTCAAACAAACTGAGGGTAAAAACTAATTTATCTAAAATATATCTTCATATACATATATCATAAACAATATTTATTTTTTGAATATCTAAAAATGGTATTTTTTGAAAAATCTCAAAATTTGTTATTTGTGCCTTATTTGAGGACAAACATTCACACAAAATTTCATGAATTTTCAGATCTTGGTTTTTGAGATCTGGGAGAATAAAGGGTGAAAGTGCATATTTCTCCATACAAAAATTTTTCGATTTTTGAGTTATGTATTTTTTTGAGCCAAAAACCTTCAAAACTCAACAAGTCACGTTAAATTTTAACGTTTATGAGGAAACTTTTGTAATGCACCCCTTTGTTTGTACTCAAATATGCACTTAAAGGGGTGATTTGGGGCAAAATTGAGCATTTTCAGGAGCACCTAGCTCAAGCTCCGGAAGACTAAGGGGCCCCAATTCTTGTTTGGATTAAAACTTAGTTTTAGGGTAAGAGATTAAAAGTTGATTTAGTTTTCTATCTTTTTACTCTCATTGAAATTTCATAAATCACACACTTAATCCCAATTTTCTCGAGAAGTGCACTAGATCGAGAAAAACCCTTTGTACCTCAGATACCTTGACTTAACCTCTACATAAAATACCAGTGCCCAGCTCATTGTAACGCAGCGGCTCTACGCTATTTTATGAAAAAGGTGAATTTTTGGTAAAAATTCAAAATTTTTTTTTGAATGGAATTTTAGATTTCTACCCCAAAGCTATACTTTTTAAATAAGTCGTAGTCGACACAGACTACATCAAAAAATTAGCCCGAAAGCTTGAATTATAAGCTAGTTATGGTCTTTCGAAGTTGACCCCTCCCACAGAGGATGCCAAAGAGTCCAATTTTGAAGGCCAATATCTCGAGAACGGTAGGTCTGAGGGAAAAAGTTACCATATTAAGGTTTTCACATTTTCAAAGGAGAGTCCAACGGTACCCGACTTAATCCATTTTACGAACAAAATTTACATACTTTTGCGATCTGGGTGTCTAGGTACTTTAGTAGTCTGTGATGAAGATATATTTTGGATAAATTAGTTTTTACCCTCAATTTGTTTGAAATTTAATGCAGTTTCTAAAAAGTATTCACTTATTGAAATCGGTTAAGTGATTCGGGAGATACAAATGCAAATGTGAGGGCAGAAAACCACAAATTTTCGATAATTTCGCATTTTCAAGGTGACCTCAAGTGCAGCCATGATGGAATTTAAAAAAACTAAAAACGCAGAAAATTTTCTTTTCTAAAACTGAACAAATGTGCCAAGTTTCATCGAAATCAAAAATCCAAAGGTTCAAAAGTTTTCACTTTTGTTTGAAATTACCCCCAGGTTGTAATTCTCATATGAATTTAAATTATGAAATAAATGAAATTATGGCAGCGTACCGGCCTGGCACAACATGACGAATTCAACAAGCAACACTCAAACCCAGTAAGCCAGGTGCCTTTTGCGCTCCCGTCACAATCAGAAAGACTAAATCCATCGCATGGGACCAAGTCGAAGCGCAGTGGCGAGGAGCGCCCAGCTAAAGGCAAGTATCCTGAGTCGCAAAATAAAGTTCTCGATACTGTTTCAAATGTTCCTCAGCTCACCGACCTCGACACAGTAAAACAAGCCTTGTGTCGTCCAGATGCAAACTTCTGGAGAGCAGCCATGGAAGAGGAGTATCAGTCGCTTGTCGCCAACAACACTTGGACTTTATGCGAGCTGCCCACTGGTCGTAAACCAATCGATTGCAAATGGGTGTTCAAAACTAAGCGTGATGTCGAAGGTAACGTCGATCGTTACAAGGCTCGGCTCGTTATCAAAGGATATAGCCAGCGAAAAGGGGTGGACTTCGACGAAACGTACTCTCCAGTTGTACGTCATTCTTCGCTTAGATATATCTTCGCACTCGCCGTGGAGCTGCATCTCAAGGTGGAACAAAAGGACGCCGTAACAGCATTCCTGCTAGGAGATCTTCTCGAGGAAGTCTACATGAGGCAGCCCTACCCGTTCCAAGACGTCGCAAATCCACAAATGGTGTGCAGGCTTAACAAAGCCCTATACGGACTCAAGCAATCGAGTCGCATATGGAACCTGGCCCTCGATCAGAAGTTGAAAAACTTCGGTCTTCAGCAGTGTAAACTCGACCCGTGTATCTACATGAAGATCCAGAACTCCGAGATCCTGATAATCGCCGTCTACGTCGACGATTTACTCATCTTCTCCAATAAGGATGAGTGGGTGCAAGAAGTCAAAAATTACTTGCATGTCAATTTCCGGATGAAAGAACTTGGTCCCGCCCAACACTGTTTGGGAATCCGGATTACACACTCTGACGATGGTATTTCCCTGGATCAGGAGGTCTACACTGAAGATTTACTCGAGAGGTTTGGTATGAAGGACGCGAAACCAGTTTCTACAACCATGAATCCTGGAGAAAGCTTGTCAAAAGCCGATGAGCCCAATTCCCAAGAAGAAGCTGAAGAGATGTCGCGAATCCCGTACCAAGAAGCAGTGGGTTGCCTGCTCTACTTGGCAAACTACACTCGTCCTGATATCGTGTTTGCCGCCAACAAGCTGAGCAGATTCAACTCCAACCCTGGAAGGAAGCACTGGAAAGCCGTTAAACACCTGTTTCGTTACCTGCGAGGTACTTCGAACTATAAACTAACCTTTTCCAATTCCTATTCAGTAGAAATCTCAGGATATGTCGACGCTGATTGGGCTTCAGACTAGGACGACCGGAAATCCACCACAGGCTTCGTATTTACATCGAAAGGGGTGCAATTTCATGGTGCCCTAAGAGGCAACAAACCGTTTCGCTAAGTTCCTGCGAAGCTGAATATATGGCTCTCATGGCGGCCACTCAAGAGGCAATATGGTGGCACTCAATCAAAAAGGCGCTCACCAAGGACGAATCGCCTCTCGTTATTTATGTGGACAATCAAAGTGCGATTGCGCTCGCGAAGGATGGTGCAATCAAGGCTCGGACAAAGCACATTGACATCAGACATCACTTCATTAAGGATGAACTCGAGGAAGGCAGACTCAAACTTGTCTACGAACCAACAGATGAACAAACTGCAGATGTCCTTACAAAACCACTTGCGCACATCAAGCAGAAGAAATTCACAGACAAATTAGGTCTGAAGGGGTGTTTCAGAAAAGAATGATCTAGGAAGGCTTTGCCTTAGATGTCAATTAGCTCCTGCCTATAAAAGGCACTCTCATGTTTAAATTATTCACTCTTAATAAAACTGCCGCTCTAATAAAAAGAGACGCTTAAAATGGACAGCATGGACGTAGATTCCTTCTGTCCAAAGTGTGAATTCCAAGAATATAACTTGCTTGGTTTGTGAAAGAGTGTATCACCCCGAGTGTTCACAAATGACGCGAAATGGATTTGAGTACGTTGCGAAAACAGAAGGTGTAATGTGGGCTTGTCTCGGATGCCGCCCCATATCTAAGGCAAACTTTTCAATGAGATCTGTACTTTGTAAGCTACTAGCCTTGGAAAAAGCCTCATTAGAGCAAGCAAAAAAGCTAGAAGAGCTCAATAATAGGCTCTCAGTAACGGGTACTTCAGTAAAGAGAGCTGGTGAGAGCGAGCTAAGTGAGAGTGCAAAGAAGCTACAAAAGGTTTTCAACACCCCAGTTTCAGCTTTGCAAATAGACCGATAACGACCCCGAGTGACAGTGTACAAAAGAAAGTGAAAACCCTAGCAGTGAAGAAAAATCAAGTGTTTTTAAAGCCTACGTCAGAAAGCTGTGATCTCAGTACCGCGCGCGATGAGGTAAAACATGTTTAAAGCTTAGTCGGGGACGAACGCATTTGAGTGCATTTTCAATTCGCTTTGTTGCAAAAGTTGGGTCAAAGTGAAAAATTTTTGTCCCAAATTCACTCACTGGACCCCTGACTTGGATCAATGCAGGAGGATATTTAGCTAAATTTGATGTCATCTAACATTTGCCCAAGTTTAAGCTCAATTGGAGTTAAAAAATTTTCGCCTCATACTAACTTTGGTAGCTCTCAGCTTCACACCCTTGGGTCATAGAGACTTACTGTAGAACTGTTTTTGTTGGATTTAATACTATCTAACATTTGCCTAAGTTTCAGCTCAATCGGTTGAATTTGAAATTTCGCCCCTCTGTTCGCCAAGGGAAGTCTTGGGTGGCCACTTATTGACCCCCAGAGTCCGTTATTTTACATTTTTGAGACCATGATCCGAAACAAATGTTGCTTATTTTGTCATTTTACATGACAATTTTGAATTTCAGCTCAATCGGAGCAACTAAATTTTTCCCCCCTTCGGAGGCCTCTCACCCCACCCCCTTAAGTGATAGGGGCAAATATGTGTTCTATGATTTGCTAGATTTGACATGATGTATAATATATCCAAAATTCAGCTCAATCAGACGAAGTATATGGAACTTTCATACAACGGGAAAACCCCCTTAACTACCCCCCAGGCAGTTTTTCGGAAAAACCAAAACCTTTCGCCCACCTTCCAGACCATACATGACAACATGCAAAAAACCGCAGGTCTCTAGCTCTTGTAGTTTCGGAGCCTTTGCGACTCGGACGGACGGACGGACGGACGGACGGACATATCGGACACATAAGTGCATTTTTTTCAAAATTGATGAAAATGCACTAAAAAACTTTTGGATCGGAAGGCAGACTCCGTGGTGGGCGTCCGCCCAACCCTTGATGGGATGCTCGAAATAGAGCTCTCAGAAGATAGTGCTGTACAAAAGGTTAAGTCGAAGTTGGAAAAGGCTTTAAGTGATCGTTTCGGAATTATGGAGGTTCCGTCTCGCTTGCCTCGTATGTTGATCACAGGTGTCAGCAACTTCAGTAAGAAAGACTTTATCGCGCAATTAGTCGAGAAAAACGGACTTACAATGAACGAGAAACTTAGAATCGTGAAATCCTTTCCACAAAAGTCAAAGAAAACGACAAATGTACTGGTCGAGAGTGACCACCTACCCCATCAGCTAACTAATATGATACTAATATGGCTCCCCCTCCCCAGAGGCTTATAGTAAAAATTCAAATGAGCAATTTTTGAAAGCCTACAAGTGTCTTCTTTCTTGTGGTTATTCGGTTGGTTCGCACAAAAATCCCATTCCGGAGATCTGGGGCTTCAAACGGGTCAAGGTCTGAAAATGACGTAAAAATGACCACCGTTCCTGCAACCTTCAAAAGCTATCTCCTCCTCAGATATACATCGTAGAAATATGGTTGAGCTTGTTTTGTGCTTGCAAAAGACGTGGCTAAAATTAAATAGAGCGTTTTTTTTTTGAAAAAAAATCTCTAAGCAAAGTTATAGGTCGAAACGTGCCTTAATTGAGAACTTTCATTTTCAAAAATCTGTATCTCCGCTTTTGCTTTATCGATTGACCTCGGTATAATTTTAAAAAACGGCTAAATTTAATTTCTTTGCAAATATAAAAGTTTTCTGAGCTGCAGCTAGTCGTTAAGGCGTGAAAAATCAAAAACTGAAAAACTTTAGCCCCCTCTAGCGGAGCGTCAAATAAATGTTTTATTTATATATATGGAAGTTTGTTTATTTTGCTCATTGCGGCCTTATTAGGTTGTTTCACGGAGACTTCCTGTGCAAAAAAGTTGCGTAATTTTATCTCCGTTTCGCCTATTATAGGTTCTTTGGGGTTCCGCTCGCGTTTTCATAACGAAAACGGCGACTACATCGCCGTAGTCGTGGTTTTATAAATTTTTACCAATTTTTATCAGGAGAGGGTTCAGAAAACATTCATTTTTTCGGTAAAAACTTGAATGATTCCCGTCATATGTAGTATTGCCAGAATCTACATTAAATTCCCCCCCCCCCCGGAAAAAAAGTTCAGGACTATTTCAGACACCGAACTTTGATTTTAACAATGAACAGTTTCGCGTACCCTCAAGTGTTGTGTATCAAAATGCGTGTCTTAAAAGCAGCTACAATTTTGTAAAAGGTCTTAGGCACCTAAAACCCTCGGTTCGAAAATTATCGGCCAAAATAAAGTCTCGCGAATATCAGGGTAAATCTTCCTCCACCCACCATATCGCAACCAGACCTCGCCTAGTTGCCAATTTGGTATCAACAGACGAGGAATTTAATCTTAATTCCGGCAATACCACATTTGACGGGAATCATTCAAGTTTTCTTCGAAAAAGGCATGTTTTCTGACTGAAACCACGAACGAATTTATGAAACCACGACTACGGCGATGTAATCGCCGTTTTCGATATGAAAACGCGAGCAGAACCCTAAAGAACCTATAATAGGCGGAACGGGGATGAAATTACGCAACTTTTATACATAGGAAGTCCCCGTGAAACGGCCTAATAAGGCCGCAATGAGCAAAATAAACAAACTTCTATATATATAGTTTAGTTTAGTTTAGTTTCAGAGGTGGAGGCAGATGACCACGGCAGTTCCCTGTCGGAACTGATTGTAGTCCATCCCGTAACTGTTTACCGCTGCGAGAAGAGAAGAACTGAGAAGAGTCTCAGTGCTTGTCCTAAACCCGGCACAGAATTGGGATTGCCTCCGTTTAGGGTTTCAAAACCCTGCTTTTTTCAGAAATTTATATAAGTTAATTGGGGGAAGATCAAGAAAATGTATGGGTTCTGGTCTAACGTTATGGAAAAATTTGAGACGAAGCTGATCCAGAGCTTCGCAATCGCACAATATGTGTTCTGATGTTTCCGTTTCTGAGCCACAGAGTCTACAAGATATGTCAGAATCGTACGGGATGGTTTTCCATTTCTTCTTCATGTAACGAACAGAGCAGTGGCTAGTGAGAAAGTCTGTTACCAATTTAATTTGTTTTTTGTGAAGTTTTATCAATCCTTTAAATCTCTTGGTTGAATAATCAGCGATGAATTTTTTTGAGTGTGCCATCTTCTCAGTTGAGTACCAAAACTCCCTGGATAAACTTCTAGAGGCCTCTGACACAAGTCTGTTGATTTCTGATTTTGGATAGTGGGTCAGAGGGGGAGCATCCGGCCTTCGTCTGATTCCTGAGTCAGCTGCCATCTTCGCCGCTTTGTCTGCCATTTCGTTGCCTTCGTAGCCCGAGTGTGCAGGTATCCACTTCAAAGTTACTGTGTTCGATTTTTCCAATAAATTAAGTGTTGATTTTGTATCTCTCACGGTTTTAGATGTGTAAGATTGTGATTTGAGCGCTCTCAGCGCAGCCTGGCTGTCTGAATAGATAACGATCGTCTTGTTTTCTACCTTATTTTGAATATCAAATAAAGCAGCTTTTTTAATACCTATTAATTCCGCCTGAAAAACCGTGGTGTGCTCATCCAATTTTATCTTCAGAGTTGTGTTGTCCCTTGGCCTGTACGCCCCACAACCAACTCCTTTACATGTTTTGGACCCATCAGTGTACCAGTGTAGCTGATTTTCTTCGTTTGGCTCAACGAAACCGATCCATTTGTCTCTCTCGTTAATATCGATCTCGTATCTCTGGCTGAAATCAAATGATTTTCCCCAGATATCTGAGTGTTTAATTGCTTTTTCTAGATCTTTACTCATAAAGGGTTTTTTCATGAGCTCTTTCTCTTGCAGCTCATTTATTTCTTGTTTTTGCGATGTTATTTTCCTGCAATTTGTTTTGATCGCTTCAGTTTGAATGAAAATATGCAAAGGTTCCAGATTCAGTAGAACACTCAAGGGTGGGCCTGGAGATGATTTGGAAGCTCCCAATATTGTGCTGCAAGCTAGTCTTTGTAGGCCTGCCAATTTTTTACGGACTGATTTTAGTTTTGTTCTCTTCGACCAAACAAAAGAGCTATACGAGATTATAGGTCTTACAACTGCGGTATATAGCCAGAGTGCTAAATCGGGTTTCAGCCCCCACGTCCTGCCCATCATTTTTTTACAGACCCATAAAGCATTTGTGGCCTTCTGAATTTGTTTATTCACATGGCTTCTCCATTTTAATTTTCTATCTAGAATGACTCCCAAGTACTTGACTTCGTTTGCAAGGGGAATTTCCGTTTCGTAGAGCTTGACTGAATTTATATTTTCTAGTTTTCTAGCTCTAGTGAACATTACTGCGACGGATTTACTTGGATTAACTGCCAGATTGGTTGTCTCACACCAGCTTTCCACTGTTGACAGAGCTGTTTGCATTCTGTCAGTCACAATTTCACTCTTAGTTTTATTTCTGTTCAGTCTGAGTTGCGTGTCGTCACTGTTACAGAATATAGCTAGATCGTCAGCAAAACCTATAGCTTTTACACCAGGAATCTTATTAAGTTTGCTAAGCAGGCTATCTACCACAATAGTCCATAGAAGGGGAGATAAAACGCCACCTTGAGGACAGTCTAACTCCTCCGAGTTCAAGTGTAACATTCCTACTAAGTAGCATAGATTTAATAAGGTCACAAGTTCTTTGATCCACACCTCTTTCAATCAGAGATTCAATTATGGTACCAACTTTTGTGTTGTCAAAAGCACCCATGATGTCCAAAAATACACCCAGACTGACTTGCTCCGATCCAATAGCCTTTTCAATTATCGTTGAAGCAGTTTTGAGGGCATCCTCTGTGGATTTGCCTGCTTGATAAGCAAATTGAAATTTGTGAATCGGTTTATTTTTGATTGCAGTGTCTCTGATATGTCGTTCTATGACCTTTTCCATAACTTTTAATAAAAATGACGAAAGGCTGATAGGTCTGAAAGATTTAGGATCGGAGTTAGGTTTAGTTCCAGCTTTTGGTATGAATAGAACATTGACTTTTCTCCATTTGCTTGGAATAAACCCAGAGCCTTGACAAAGAACAAATATTCTCTGTAATTCATATTTAAAATACTCGAGACCGTGTTGAAGTAGAGCTGGAAAGATCATATCTGCCCCTGCAGATTTGTATGGTGAGAAGTCTTCAATTGCCCAGGTGATTGCCTCTAGAGAAAAAATTTTATATGATTCTTTGGTGTTGAAATTGAGTCTGCGAGGTGTTGGTTCGTTTGTAGATTCAGAGGAGCTTTCAGATGAGCCCGGAAAGTGGATTTCCGATAGAACCTTGAGGGTTTCCCGCTCATTTCTGGTGAAGGAACCGCCAGAGTTCTTTTTAAGGAAACCAATTTGCAAAGCTTTGTTTTTCGATAGGAGTTTCTTGAACCTAGAAGTATCTTTTATACAGTTAAGTTCCTCCATGGTTTTTCTCCAGTGCTCGAATTCGGCCTTTGAACTTTCTTTATTGTATTTGTTTTTGAGATCCTTGTATGCTTGTACTAAGGCAGGATTCTTGGAGTTTTTCATTTTATTCCAGGCTTTTCGAACTTTTGATTTTAGTTCCCTTAGAGTTTTAGGTTGCTTGAAAATTATTTTATTGTTTACTTTTCTCTCCTTGTTTGCTTTAAAATATGACTCAGTTATGTGACTTGTAATGGTATTCACAGCCGTATCTAAGTCTTTGGTACTGTAAGTAAAGGGACCAACGTATCCCAGCATCTTTGCTTTTAGCTCTTTGCAGTAGATGTCCCAGTTAGTAGCTTTTGGGTTTCTATATGTTTTTTCTATCGTATAGTAATTTTTCATTGAGAAGAATAAATGCTTGTGGTCAGATCCTGAATGCTCTTTCGAAACATGCCAGTCTTATATCATATTTACAAGCCTAGGAGAGCAGATTGTGAGGTCAATAAAGCTCTCAATAGTATTTGAGGTTGTTAGATTACTAGTGTTTAAAATTCCAGATGTCGAACTATTGATCGGTTTTTGATTTATCTGCTTCACTGTTTGATAGGTTGGGATATCGGAGGAATTTAATAACTCTAAATTGTCCCCAAGCAGGAATTCGTGTAGAGTTTCTCCACGACTGTTGGATCTGGCACTGCCCCAAAAGAAATGATGTGCATTTGCATCGCATCCGTAAATAAGATGCTTATTTTCTTGAGCGCAAAAGTTGCTTAATAGTTTAAATTTTTCTGGAACTGCTTATTTTTTTATATCGTGGTACGCGGAACTGATAACGATACTGATTCTTTTGTTGCTTGATTGTAAATTTACTAATATAGCTACCACGTCTGGTGAACAAAATTCATAAAGCGGAATGTAGTTAAGATCTCTTCTGAGCATAATACAGGCTCTAGGGTTTTCATTTTGATCTCCAACATAAAATAATCTTCCAGATTTAAGCGAGCTTATTTTACCTCCCCTTATGTTCGGTTCTTGAATCAATGCAATGTCTAGATTTTTCTTGATAAAAATCTCGTCCAAAATATTAGACGCCATAGGGGATTTGTTAAGATTAATTTGTATAAAGTTTAACATAAAATTTCCAAAAAGAAGAAATCAATTAATCTATTTTAAGACTTCCATCAAACTTAAAAATCCCACAAGGCTTATTATTTTGACAGTTTTTCATGCGGTATGGATTGTTTCTCAGTTTAAAACCATTCCTGTACAGCAATGAAGAGTTATCATTGATCAGATTCAGAGTAGTGGAAAGACTCAGTAAATATAGTAAGATAGAGAATTCAGGGAAGAGCACAACAATTTTGTTTTGTCCTTGAAAAGAGTTTATTCTCATTTTAATGCCTTTCTCTGAATTAGAGAATAAATTACTTTGTTATCTTGGGTTGGGAGGTGAATCTAACAATTATGTACTAGAAAGTGGACCGAGGTGCACGGTCCACTTTCTAGTACAAAATTACTTTGTCTTTTGAATTTAACGAAGAGTTGAAACGTTGAAGTCAAGGTGTAAAACGTCTTAGGTCTCATATATTTTATTTGAATAATAATTTTATAACACTTCAGATATTCATAATTAACTTCATAAAATGATAGCAAAATGAGTTGATGCAAATAAATATAAATGAAAATAAATGTGAGAAAGAGTGTGTATAAATGTATAGAAATATTAAATGTTGAATGTTGATTGAAGATTAAAGTGGCGCCAAAGATTTTGCTTCCAGCTGTATTCCACCCGTGATTGAGCTTAAATTGAGACGCGATGACCTTTAGTTTATCCTGTGAAGTGAATTTGTTTAATAGAAAATTTATTATAAGTGGAAAAGTCTTACTACGAGCACGGTCCAGCGTCTTGACAGTGATGAATCTGGAGTTGTAACGAATCACGCCTCTCATCTCCTTCGTGATGCGTTCGTGGGACTGCTCATCAACACTAATGATTGCGAGGATTGAATAGGGGTCATCAATACGTTGGAAATCCCTCCAAATCCAGTTTGTGGTGTCTAGCCCCGTGTTGCTATTCTTTATTCTGGCAAACAGAAGTTGGCGAGAAATATTTGCCATTGGAACCCTTAAAGAGATGCGGACCCTGGGAGTATCATTCAGGACAACTAATTTAATTGAAGGCTGCCCAATCTCTTCTTGGATGTCGGAGAAGATTGATTGAAGCCACTCCAGGCCAGACTGCGCGTTGAATCCAAGCTCAATTGTCCCTGAATCTTTAGTTTTGGGGTTGTGAGCAATTGGCAGAAGAGCCGCTTGCTCCCCCAAGATATCAATTTGCCTGTCGTAGGCAGCCAAGATGACAGACATCTCTAATTTTGTGAGAGGCCGATTATCTTGCTCCGCGATGTCCACTCGATGTGCGGCCCGGACTGAGATATCCCTAATCACCACCTCTGGCTCTGGCTCTTGGGGCTGTTCCGCCATCCTCCGAAGTGTTTGATTTCCACTCACTGATACAGCACGTGTTTCCTCCGGAGGTGATAGCACAATATGGCCGAACGTGGAGTTCAGTATTTTGGGCGGCGATAGACTACCTCTCAATTGCTCCGGGCTGTCGAAACCGCTGAGATGGATTACACTTGCACTTGGATTTTGCACTGGCGCCACAGATTTTTTTCCCGATTTTTTACTTTTACGTGGCATCGAGGTTGAGTGAGAAATGAATAGTTGTTCGGTGAAGATCGATATGTGCACCAGGTCTTTACACACACCCTTAAGTAAGATATTCATTTTGGGACTGTTATTAATATGTGCGGAGTCTTTGTAATTTCTGCTAAAGATGATAAGATTATCACACTTTGTGTTTGAGTGGTAAATTTTTATGCACTAATATGGGCTGTAAAAGTGTTTAAGAGCTTCAAAAGTGACTCTTAGAGTAAAGTAATTGATAAAAAGAGCATGATTAGAACATTTTTCATATCTCCGAGCTGAGAGCTCGCGCCTTGAAAGAAATGCCGCAGCCGAGCCATCACAGGCATGAGTAAGTGTTTCGCCAGTGTGAACTTCGGATGAACTATCATACCGAGCTGTACTCAGACACCTTGCACGACCGGCTGTTAGCCGACACCAAGACCATTGCATGTTTGCAACGACACCACTACAGTTTACATATCTCCAGCCAAGTCGACAAAAAGTCGCCTTTGGCTGCGCCAAAAAGCCCCCAGGGCTCCCAAAAACGGCCCTCACAAGGGCGTACCCACTACAAACCCAAGAGAGCAGCTCAGGAACACTCCGTCGGCCTGTTGAAAGCCCTCACACCTGAACAAAAACCAGGTAAAATTCCAAAAACCTTATAGCACTCAAAAGCACGTCTGTACAGCTCGGCTGCTCACACCGGTCTCTCTATATATATAAATAAAACATTTATTTTACACTTGGAGCCCGGGGTATTCGGATGGGCATACCTGGCAGAAAAGTATGACTTGGTCTAGGAAAGATATGGGTCTGAGTCCAAAACAAATGTTCCTTGATTTGTCATTTTAAATTACCATTATGAATTCCAGCTCAATCGGAGCAACTAAATTTTCCCCCCTTCAAAGGCTTCTCACCCCACCCCCTTAAGTGATACACTCCGTTTCATAATTTTAGCCGCACTTGAATTTTACAAATTTTTTCCAGGAGGTTAAGTCTAGATTTTTTTTGTGTACCAGGTTTTTTGTGGTACGAGGTGAGAAAACTTTTAAACATGGTATCAAATATTTCAGTTAGAGTATGGGAGTGTAATCGATTATTATCTCTTAAAACACCGTTTCATAATTTTAGCCGCACTGATAGTTTGGACCGTATTAGTTTGCTTATCTAGGTTTCTCTAATGTGAAGTGGACTCTTTTCAAAAGTTAACGCAAAAAGGCTTTAAAATTTCTAAAATGGATAAAGGGAAAAAGTTATCTGAGGTGGATAAAAGTCCTTTGTGTCAACTCGGGAGCAAACTAGAATATTTCTGCCCTCGAGTTGTTGGGGCAGAATAGTGTTTTTCACAATTCAGCGGCCGCGGAATTGTGAAAAATACTGTACAGGCACGGCTGAACTCACTCGGACTTGCGGAAAGTAGGTCTATATTGCCTCCCCTTGCTCGCAAGCTTGCTCGGGGGCAATTATAGCCCTTCTTTCCGAACTTTCCGAGTGAATTCAGCAGTGCTGTAAATATTCTAGTTTGCTCCTGAAAAATACTATTCCATTCGATCAAACTATGTAGTTATGCCGATTTAAAAACGCACTTAAATGCATTTGAACCCAACTAAGCTTGAAACATGTTTTTTATGTTCAAGGAAGAAGATGACGGAGTTTTACTCGTTTCCATGGTTTGGGGACATCAGAGAGCAACACAAATTGGTCTTCTATGCTTGAACGCTAAATCACTTAAGGAAGAAGGAAGAATTGTTTTTACAACTTCTTCACCAGTACCAAAATGCTTACATGGTTGGTTTTTGTCATCGAATTAAGATTCAAACTTTGTACATGATTATTGTTAATATTGTAATACTATAAAAGCTATTCATATTCAATATATTAAACGCAAAATTATCAAAATTCCACTTATCTTAATTAAGCACGAATCAATATTTGAAAATGTTTGGAAATAAAATCTATCTCATATCTTAACGACACTATGCTTTCTAATACTGTTTGGTCTGAGGCCTTTAAGGTCACCATGTCATCTGAAAATCTTATCGGTGATTACTCGAACTAAATGTGTTTTATATTCAGCTTAACTTCTCCACAAGAACATTTGGGCTCTTTCTCAGGTTTGTCTTTCAATTCCCTGTCTTTATCCTATTCAAGCTACACCAGGCTTTCTTCTGTAGCTTAATACAGCTCTTCTACCATACTAGGTTTGGAGAAAGAGCGACAAAAAATCTTCAGCATTCGTATATCTAAGGCCAGCTATGCTCAGAGTCTGCATGAAAGTGCGAGAGGAGGGTTACAAGACCTGAGAAGGAGAAAGAGAGTAGTTCACTGTGGAGAGGAGTTTAGAAGGAGAGGGAGCAGTCTCAAGATATTGCGCGTCAGCACTCTAGGACTATCGTCCTATTTCACTTCTTTGTGGGCCACTCAAGATTTTGGAACGCCTAATACTGAATCGTTTTAAGCCTATATTATTCGCTCGGATCGTAGCTGTCAAGATCAAGAACTTGCCCTCACAATATTTGTTGAAAAAGGGTTTTCAGAACAAAAGGAAGACTTTTGTTGCTTCTTTCGATCTAACAGCAGCCTACGATGGTGTGTGGAAAGATGGTCTGATGTTGATATTTACGAAGATATTTCCATTCAAGCGGTTGGTGGCCCTGGTCTCTAATTTTCTTAGTGATCGACGGTTTCAAGGGACCTTAGGCACTAGATCTTGCAATTGGCGCACACTTGACAATGGAATCTCTAAAGGTTCAGTTTGGCGCCTTCCCTTTTCAATATCTATACAGCCGAATGAGTGTATAGACTACTCCCCAGCAGAGGCCGAAAAGGCAAAAAAAAGGAAACTTGGGGTAAGTAAAATTTTGGCGCTGTTCCCCGGCCTCTGCTGGTCCTCAATCAGTCCCAAAAGCCTGGAAAAGGTGAAATTGCACATTTTTATTTAAAACATGAGCTATTGCTAGCACTAGTGTCCGTCCGACCGTCCGACAGTCCATCCGACTGTCACCGAAAACAAAGCTTGCCGCGTTCGCACATTGAGAACTTTTGACTGATTACGCACTCTCATAAAAAAAGCGTTCAATGACTGGTTAATTTCTTAGTGGTTAATCACTGCTTAAATTTTAAGCGTTGATGACTGCATCACTATAAACGGTCGTTGAACGTTCTAATGCAGAGGTCAACAACTAAAAAAATTATCCAGCCTTTAACCGCATTGTAAAAAAGCAGTGAAATACTGCTTTTCTACAAAACGATTAATAGTCGGACAAATAACTGCATTTTTTTCAAAATTGATGAAAATGAACTTATGTATGTGTCCGATATGTCCGTCCGTCTGGGTCGCAAAGGCTCCGAAACTACAAAAGCTAAAGACCTAATGTTTTTTTCATGTTGTCATGTATGGTCTGGAGGGTGGGTGAAACACTTTGGTTTTTGCGGAAAACTGCCTGGAGGTTATTAAGGGGGTTTTCCCGTTGTATGAAAGATCCATATACTTCGTTCGACTGATTTGAATTTTGGATATGTTGAACATCATGTCAAATCTAGCAAATCATAGAACCCATGTATGCCCCTATCACTTAAGGGGGTGGGGTAAGGAGGCACCAACGGGACGAAAATTTAAGTTAATCCGATTGAGTTGAAATTCAAAATGGTCATGTAAAATGACAAAATAAGCAATTTTTGTTTCGGTTCATAATCTGAAAAATGTAAAACAACGGACCTGGGGGGGGCAATTAGTGGCCACCCAAGACTTCCCCTGGCGAACAGTAGGGCAAAATTTCAAATTCAACCGATTGAGCTTAAACTTGGCCAAATGTTAGATGACATCAAATTTAGCAAAATATTCCTTTACATTAAGGCTCTATGACCCAAGGGTGTGACGGTGCCATCACACTAGGCAATTTAAATTGCCGCGATTTGGGCAATTTCAGGCAAATCCAGTGGCCGCAAAATTGCGGCAATTTTTGCCCAGAGCAAATAATTAGAATCAGGGCAACTAATATTGCCAAAAATCGGGCAATTTTTTGTAGTGTGATGGCAACCTGAAAGTGAGGGCTCCAAAAGTTAGTATGAGGCAAAAATTTTTTGACTCCAACTGAGCTTTAATTTGGGCAAATGTTAGATGACAAATGCAGATTTTTTGAGAGAAAACTGACATATTTGGGATTTGAGATTTCAGCCGCGGGGGTCAGGCCAAATAAAGGAAAAGTGGACGTGATACGGATTGCTTCGGCTCCAAAGGACGTGACAGCAGTGAGGTTCTTCTTAGGATTGGTGAATTTTTACGCAAAGTTTGTCCCAAACTTGCAGGGTGAACTGAGGCCAATTCACGATTATCTGCGGAAAAACGCGCGATTTGAGTGGTCTCCGAAATGTCAGGAGATCTTCGAGAAAGTGAAGAAGACTTTGTCTGAGGGGCCTCTACAGGTTCATTTCGACCCAACTGTCGTGTGCCTGCGTCGTAGTCTAGACTGACAGTTCGTGACAGCTGCTGACAACTACTGTCTTCACCTGGGTGTATACGTACACCACAATCGCCCCTTTTAACGATGAAACAGATACAACCGCTAGAGTGGAGGAATCTGAATGAATGAATGAATAAACATGCGGATAAACAAATGTCATAGGTTCATTCACAAGCGGTACAGAAGGAAGGTTAACCAACTACACGAGAATGCCGTAAGGAAACTAGTCAAGGAAGAAGTCCGCCAGGTGTCCAGGAGTCTCACGATTTCTGGCTAGTCTCTGAGGAGGGTTCGGCGGTCGCTTGGCTGCTGGTTCTGCTTGAGCATCTGGTTCTCTCTTGATGTCAACTGCCGCTCTCCTCAATTTTTTCCGTTTTCGAGGTTCTCTAAGTAGATCTCGGTTCCTTTCATTTCTGTAATACGCTATTTGACAGGGCCAAAGCTAGTAGCTGCTCAAAAACGTACCTAACAAGCCCTACATCGCCAATTTCCAGCTCATTTTCTTTAGCGTGACGTTTTTTGTCCGTGTATTCTTTTCTCTTGGCTCTAGAAAGGTCGTCTTTATCTCTAACTTCTTCGTCTTCTAGTCGTGGGACACAAAACTCCGTTGACGGGACCATGTCGCGAAGATTTCAGCCCAGCATGAGTTGGGCTGGAGATTCTCCATTGCTTGAATGTCTGAGGTTGTTGTACGTCAGGATGAAGTCGTACAGGGCCCTCTTGGGCTCGCGTCCACCACGATGGTTGTTTTGTCTTTAGGGTTAAAATATCCCAAGTACTCGCGTTTAGAGATTGTTTGCTTGATTACCTCTAATTCACAGTCATGTTTGTCGCTCCACTCGTCGATCTTGTTGTTCTTGAGGAGCGAACGCAGTTGCTCTGTTTTGGCTGCGAAATCTGGGATGAAGCGGCTAAGGTAGTTGATGAGTCCTAGGAGGCTCTGTAATTTCTCTTTGGATTTTGGCACTCTCAGGTCTAAGATGGCTTTGATTCTTTCCTCCGTCTGCCGAACCCCGTTGATTCCAACCATGTACCCGAGGAACTCGACTTCCGTAGCTCCCAGTAGGCATTTCTTGTCGTTTACCGGAATGTTGAATTGTTTGAGGTGGTTTAGTAGGGCGACCAGATTTTCGTCGTGTTCTTTTACCGACTCTCCTGTGACTAAGATATCATCAATATACCGATGGATTCCTTTGAGGCCCTCGAGGACCATGTCCATGCCTAAAATTGTGGTTTTTAAGTCTGTGTGATTAAAGATCAGCGCAGATCGTTGCAGCTGTTTGTGATTTCAGTCACCTGCGCAGAACTCTTCTGGCGCGCTGTTTATGCCAAATACTAGTCTAGTGAATCGATAGTTTCCGGATTTGTAGAAAACGTTGTTATATCTCTTGACTCGGTTTGGAGACGAAAGAGATGAAAGGCGTTTGGGAGATCGATTTTGGAGACTTTTACGGGTTTCTTGATGCTGAATATGAGGTCTTCCACGGGGGGAAAAACGTAGAAGTTTCGGACGGTCGCCTTATTGGCTGTTCTGAGATATACCGTAAGACGAACGTCATTTGCCTCTTTTAGGACCGGGTGGCTAGGCGAGAGCCACGTTGCTGGATGTGTGACTCATTCGATTATGCCTTGGGTGAGAAGTCGTTTATTTCTCTTCCAGGGTGAAAGGAATGCGTCTGATAGGTTGACGAACTGGGGTTATTGATTCGTCGATCTCGAGCTTTATCACGTAGTCCGGGATTGTAGTATCGGGACCGAAGTACAAAAGAGGGAGAGCAAGCCGACGGACGCATCACAGACTTCACTCCGCTTTTAATAGGTAATTAGTAAGCTTGACTAATAAGAATCCTTCCTATTTCAGGTCCAGAGGCTCAACGAAGATTCTACATATGGCGACCCAACCCGGACCCTTGGATAAAAGGGTCAAATGGGTGTAAAGAGTGGAAATGGACGCGATGAAAATTGCCTGTGTGGCGTTGGAGGCCTGTGTGGCGGACAGTGCCTGTGTGGCGAGGAGACCTGTGTGGTGACTCAGGCCTGTGTGGCGGATAATACCGGCTTGTTGAGGGTTGCCTGCGTGGCAGAGACTGCCTGTGTGGCGACTCAGGCCTTTGTGGCGGAGAAGAAAGAGAAAGAGAAAGAAGATGGGTAGAAAGATCGTGAGTAAAACGAGCCACGGGTCCCGTGACCCTAAGCGCTGGAAGTGGAAGTGAAGAAAAAGAAGTAATAAATCAGATTTAACAAAAGAGTATCAAAATTTTACTAAAGTGCGAATAGCCTGAAAACTATGGAATTGGTCGCTAAAATACCTCCGTTTCAAAGAAACTTCGCTTACGAGGAGTACCAAAACTGGAAGACACTCGTTGAAGCATTCATGAGGTTTGGAAAAGTGAATACCGATGAAGACCGTTTGGCCGCGCTTCGCATGTTGGGTGGAACAGAGATGATCGAGCTGTTGAGAGATTTACCGGAGCCAGACGAGGCCAGCGCAGGACTGCATGTGTCTCTGATAGCCAGAAGCGAGTACAAAGAGGCTCTCGAAAAGCTAGATGAGTTTTTATCCAAATTGATAACCCACTCCGGGAGAAAAACAAATTTCGCGCCATGAAGCAGAATATGGGTGAAAAAATGAAGGATTTTGTTGCAAGGCTGAGAAATCAAGGCAGACGATGCGGGTTCCCGGATATGGAATCCGAAGTTTTTGAGCAGATTTTAGCTGGTAAGAAATAGAAAGAGATCAAGTTATGTGTTAAGCAATAAATTTACAGGAACGAGTGATCAGAGAATAGCTCGGAAGGGCCTTCTTAAGAAGTTTCGGGGAATAAACGATTTAGTAGAGGAAGCTACGCTGAACGAGAGTCTTCTAGTAACAAAAGAGTCCCCCGTCGACAACGTTAAAGAAGAACGTAGAGGAGTCGTTAGCAGAGAAAGTCGCGCTGACTTCAAATGCTTTAACTGCGGTGCCGCGGGTCATTCCTTCAGGCAATGTAAAGAGCCAAAGAAACAAGAGACCAGAAAGTGCTATAATTGTGGAGAAACGGGTCACATTGCCAGAGATTGTGAAAAGAGTAAGAACTTAAGTAGTGTTGTATGAGGTAGGAATTTAATTCATGAATTATTTATAGAGAAGCCCTCTACGAACGGAAATTCAGGTCTTAAACGTAAACTTGGAGGGGTTGGAGGACCTTCAAAGGTCAAAAGAGAAAGAGTCAGCGCTGTTGATGAAGAGCCCTTGAAGGAGGAGATAATTCGCTTCTTGGCGGGCGGCAAAGAAATCGACTGCAAAATTGGTGGTGTTAAACTCACGATGGTCATAGATTCAGGATGCCACAGCAACATCGTAGATAAGCCTGCTTGGGAAGTTTTGAAGTTCCGAAACGCGAATATCCAAGGTAGAGAGGAGAAATGTGACACCATATTCAGACCTTTTGGGTGCGACCAGGAGCTACCAATGCTGGGTTCGTTCATGGCCTCAATTGAAGCAAATGGGAGAGAAGAATTTGGAAAAATCTACATTGTGGACAAAAAAGAAAAATGCTTGTTGGGATTAAAGAGAGCAGAAAATTTGGGGATCATACAATTCAATGTCAAAAACGTTGTGGTAGAGATAAAAACAAAGGAGGAGGCCAAACCAGGCAAAAGGAATTATTGAGAGAACATCAGGGCAATCCATCTGGCAAAGCCCTATTGTGCCAGTTGTGGAAAAATCGGGGGAATACAGAATCTGCGTGGACCTCAGAGCGGTAAACAAAGCCGTGTTGAGACAGCCACAGCAATTTCCGTCATTTGAAGAAATGCAATGCAAGTTTGAAGGCGCCCGTTTTTTTCTAAGTTGGATAGCATTCGGTAGTAAATCACTTACCAAAACAGAAATAGCGTACTCTCAGACGGAAAAAGAGGCCTTGGCGCTGGTTTGGGCAATTCAGAAATATGATTATTTTCTCAAAGGTCATTCGTTTGAACTCATGACGGACCATAAAGCCCTAGAAACGATTTTTAGCCCTAGAAACGATTTTTAGCCCTAGAAACAACCCCTCAGTGACAGGAGCCCACATAGAGGGCTGGTTGTTGAGACTTGGAGGCTACGATTTTGATATCAAATACATTCCGGGGAACGAGATGGTGGCGGATATCTTCTCGAGAGTTTGTCAGTCAAGGCAGGGGTCGGAGGTCATGTGCATAACAGAGCATTTCCGGTGGGAACCGTGCTGCATGATCATGAGCTACTCACAATCAGTGACTGAAGCGGAGTTGAGAAAGGAATCAAAGAGCTGCCCAGTGTTGGAGAGAGTTCAAGAGGGGCTCAGAACGGGTGTCTGGGACGTAAATTTGAAAAATTACGAAATTGGCAGCGCAGAGATGTGCGAGATGGATGGTATAATTTTGAGAGGTCACAAAGTAATCGTCCCAAAATCAATGCAACAAAAAATCCTAGAAATAGCTCACAAAGGTCACCCTGGAATTTGTAGAATGAAACGGCGGATCAGAGAAATGTACTGGTGGCCCGGGCTCGATAAAGAAATTGAAAGATGGGTGAAATCATGCGAGAGTTGTAGACTTATGGCGATGCCAATGCGGCTGGAACCCCTTAAAAGAACAGAACTGCCCGAGTCCCCATGGCAGTACCTTGGAATTGACTTTTTAGGACCTCTTCCATCAGGGGAGAAGTTGTTTGTGATTGTAGACTACTTTAGCCGCTGTGTCACAGCGGTAGACATGAAAAATACCGACGCTGGAAAGGTGATGGAAGTTTTAGAAAAAGTTTTCGGACAGTTTGGATGGCCTATGCAAATAAGTGCAGACAACGGGCCCCCCTTAAATGCAAATGTGAAAGAAACGGAGTTTTAGTCATGCACGCAATAACATACATGCCGCGCACGAATGGAGAAGTCGAAGTTCAAAACAAAAGCCTCGTGAAAGCGTTGATCATAAGCTACCATACAAAAGGGGAGTGGAGAAGAGACCTTCGAGACTATCTAGAGACATATAATTTTACTCCTCACGTGGTAACTGGGGTGGCCCCGATAGAGCTCCTATTTGGAAGAAAAGTTAAAGGAAGACTGCAGGGACTCACTGATTTGACGATGCCTTGGAAGTTAGACGAGGATCTGAGAGACCGAGATGCACTAGCTAAACAGAGAGGAAAAAGTTACGCAGACAAGAGGTTCAGACATATCTTGAGTGACCTAGAAATCGGAGAAAAAGTACTTATGAAAAGATTTAAAAAAGGGACTGAGTGGCAGTCAAGAAACAAACCAGAGATCTATACAGTGATGGATAGACTTGGATCTAAAGTATTGATTCAGGGTCCGGATGGTGAATACACAGAGCGAGACATAAGCCATTTGGTCAAAACAGTCGATAATGGGAGCGAGGAAGAATTAGACGGCCAAGTTTCCGACGAGAGCAGTGGAGAGTGTGAAGAGGAAGGCGAAGTTGGAGATAAACAAATAGAACAAGAGGAACCCGAAGCGAGTAGCCTATTTAGTCCACCAGCTTGTAGCACGCCAGACGCTCCTAGTCGTAGAACCCGGAGACCACCCGTCTGGAAAGCCGACTACACAACATGAAGATAGCCGATCTTGAATGGAGAATAAAAAATGTTTTATTAATATTAGTTGATTGAATTCTGAGGGGGGAAGAGATGTAGTATCGGGACCGAAGTACAAAAGAGGGAGAGCAAGCCGACGGACGCATCACAGACTTCACTCCGCTTTTAATAGGTAATTAGTAAGCTTGACTAATAAGAATCCTTCCTATTTCAGGTCCAGAGGCTCAACGAAGATTCTATAAGGGAAAATTTTCGTTGAGAGCGATATTGTTAACAGCCTTTCTTTTTACTAGCTCTCCTAGGTCACCGATGGAACAGATTTCTAGGCTTGTGGCCGCGTCAAAGCCTAGGAGATTGTCGTTCCCGTTCTTCGCGACTTAAACTTTCTCGGAAGATTCCCGCTCTTTGAAGCTTATTGTTGTCTCACAGGTGCAGAGTATGCTGATCGGCTCAGCAATGGATTCGTACGAGTGGCAGGTGGGTTCCGCCTTTCCTGATTTTAGATCCCCGAGGACTAGACCGTTTTCCTTCAACGTGTTGAAGGTTTGTGCGGAGATCAGTGTGATGTCTGAGCCTGAGTCTATGATCATTGAGAGAGAATATTTTCCGAACTGTAGAACGAGACGTTTTCCCACACCTCGGATGTGGAAGATGAAGTTCTGACCTTCCTCGACGTCGCTTTCGGCCGCCTGTAGGGATCTGACTTTCTTCTCTCGTGGCTCAGTTTTGTCATCATCGAAATTTGGTTTTCCGCGCTTGCATCCCCTATCATTTCTTGAGAAGTCATCGGCTGCAGAGTCAGCTTTCTTCTTTTTTGCAGACTTTCTCAAAATGATTTGCCCTTTGTAACAGGAACAAGATTTGTTAAAAGCTGGGCAGTTCGCCGCTTTGGCTTTGTGGCCTTCACCTCCGCGGTACATACACTTTTTCCAGACTGCTTTGCAGGCATTGCGTTGCTCTTGCTCACTCGATGGATGTCTACTGCCCTTTGGCTGACTCCTGTTCGTCGTTGAATGAGCGCAGATTCTCGTTGAGAGCCTCTGCAGCTGGACAGATTTGGATGGCGTCGTCCAAAGACCGCTCTTGCTTAAAAAGCTTCTTTCTTGTTTGGTTGTCCTATATGCCGACGATTATTTGAACAGAGCGCTTGTTCGCGCTCACATCTTTCGCAATGATTTCTCAGTTTGAGTAGGAAGGCTTCAAACTTTCCGTCTTTCTGTTGCTTAATTTTAAGCAGCTTTACGTTCTCGTTTTGAGTATTCAGTATAGGTGCATAATAAGCATCGAATAAAGCTAACATATACACTGTTTGTACGGCTGTGTGCTGTTGGGGCGTTTGTCGAAAGTAGCTCCAGAAAGGGCTCCGTAGGCTACTTGGAGCTTCTCCCCTCCTTTTGAAATCAGTGTGTCTTTCTTCCGCTGTTCCCCTTGGATGTTCTTCGATCTAGCGAAAAGTTCGAATGCCCGCTTCCATTTTATCTAGTCCGTTCCGGAGCTGTCGGGGCCTGGTTGAAAGCTAGTGAGCACGTGTCCGTCTGCAAAGTAATAACCGTTAACGGTTGTGCTTACGTAAGAAGAAAAGCGTCACTAAAGTCATTCTGAATTTGGGCTTTTAATTAGAAAGACCCGCTAAGACTTCGCTGCAGGACGGGCCTGGCACGGAAGTGTAATTTGTAGGGTTGAATCTGGCTTTGAGTGTGCAGGTATGTTAGAAAGATCAAACGTTTGACTGGGGAGAGCCGAAGCGATTTGGCTCAGGTTTGCAGGGCAAAGCTTCCTGGCTTTATTCACTTGCAAGCGCTAATGCTTGGCTTTTGCGAGATTCTATCTCGGGTTCTGCGAGAGCTTGTCTCGGCTTCGTATCACTGAAAATGTAGATTTCCAATTGGATACGTTGGGAAGATTCCCATTGCGGGTGACCGTTACCGGCTTCGCTTTTGTTGCAGGCAAGGTTCCTGGCTTTCCATCTTGCGGGCACCGCAGCCCGGCTTTTGCACTAAGAATTGGCTTTTGCAACTCGATTGCTAAGCAGCAAGTGTGCTGTGGATCGCTCATGAGTGAAAATAGAGTGATTAATTTCCTCGGACGGAACATGGTAGCGTGACGGCGTCGAAATCAGAACCGACGGCAGCTGGGCCTAAACCTCCATGTCACTCGTGTTTACTCTCACTTCTTACAAATATTTTCACTATTCTCATCTGATTCCATGGCCAATATTGAAGTGAAATTTCATTTGCCGACTGCGCCAATGTCGTGCGCCTGCGTCGTAGTCTAGACTGACAGTTCGTGACAGCTGCTGACAACTACTGTCTTCACCTGGGTGTACGTACACCACACCAACAAAAGAAATAGTGATGGTGTGTGACGCTTCGCCCTACAGAGTAGGTGCTGTGCTTAATATAGTGGTGGAGACCTTTACTGAACGCCAAGACGAGCAGATTTGCTCGCTTTAAATTCGCATAATTGCGACATTTTTCCGGGCTTATCAGACCTTAGAAGGTACTGAAATAGTGAATGAGATGGCCTCTCACCCGAATAAAAAGAAGATTTGCCCCAGAGAGTGAAAATAGACTGGAAAAGTGTTAAAGCTGGGGTAGCAAAGCTACATCGAGCGGCGTTCAAACTGACGAGTCCAGTGTACAAAGTGCGTCTTATCAGCTCACGTAGCAGTGTTCGATCGTCGTAGAATGAACAGCTTTGCTTTCAACTTCGGAGGCCAGCGAGATTATCCAGCGTTTGGAGTGAAAAGGACGTCTCAGAGCCAAAGAAGGTCTTTCTTCACAGCCTCCCAATGGAGAGAGAGCAAATAATCTCCCAAAGGGAAGTTAACGAACAAGAGTATGTGAGATTTGTGCGCCCAGAATTTGATGCTTTGATAATTCACAGATTCGTTGCGAGTGCTAAGGTTGCTAAGACGGGTGGAAAGACCAAGCACTTCTGGTACCGGACTCTAGCACCCAACAGTTAGTGAGAAATCTAAGCGAACTGAATGGGTCAAGGAGAGTCAGGGGAAATGATCGGAGTTTCTGAGGGGGCTTAAAATTGCTAAAGCATTTTAGGGGAATCCAGAAAATTTCGATCCTTTTTGTTGTCTCTCTGGTACTGTCTCAGGAACACTGCCTTTTCCGAGCCGAACACTGCCTTTTCCGAGCCGAGTTTTTTTATTCCGTATTATAGGACATGGGGCAACCATTGAGCACTTTTATTGTGTCCTTTGATATGCCCATGTCTGTATTTTGGCTAGAAGATAACTTGTGCTCAGTTTTCGATCTACTCAGATCACGAATAGAGCGCATGAAGGTCTTCATAGCCCTCTGTTTTCTCATAATTTTTTCTTCTTTAAAGAGCCTGTGTTTGAAACATCTTATTCGGGAAATAGGAGAAGAAATTTCCCTGTAAACCGAAAAGGAAGCTTTCTGACGCAGGATTATGAAGGGATCATTACAGTCTGAAGTGATTCCGGAAAGACTAGCAACGCAAGGACTAGCGACTGAAGGAAGCTGCTGATAGCGGAAGATGTTGGCAGCTACACGGTTGGGATGTTTGGACGCTAGGGGCCCTAGATGGCCTATGTGTTCAGGTCTCAGACCCATCCCCTTCAAGGACCGGCTGAGGAACGTATTGTAACTTGACTAGAAGCTGAATAAATGTATTGGAGTATTGAAGTAGATGACATTAAATTTAGCTAAATATCCTCCTGTATTAAGGCTCTATGACCTGTGGAATCAAAGTCAGGGGTCCAATAAGTTTCTGCAGTGACGGAATTTGGGACAAAATGTTTTCACTTCGACCCAACATTTGAAACAAAGCGAGATGAAAATGCACTTAAATGCGTTCTTCCCCGACTAAGCTTTAAACATGTTTTTCATGAGAGTGCATGACCTTGTGAAAGTTTGCTCGTTTTAACGATACTTAGATTGAGCTATCTTTGTACTCAAAGAGAGAAAAACAGATTTTTTTCGCGCACATATTCAAAATATGTTTAAAGCTTAGTCGGGGATGAACGCATTTGAGTGCATTTTCAATTCGCTTTGTTGCAAAAGTTGGGTCCAAGGGAAAATATTTTGTCCCACATTTTGTCACTGAATCCCTGACTTTGATCTCAAAGGCCAAAGAGCCTTAACGAAGAAGGATATTTTGCCAAATTTAATGTTATCCAACATTTGTCCAAGTTTCAGCTAAATTGGAGATGACAAATTTTCGTCTCATACGGACTTTTGGAGCCCACAGCTCCACATCCTTAGGTCATAGAAACTTACTATAGAAGTATTTTTTGATGGATTTAATGCCATCTAACAGTTGCCAAAGTTTCAGCTCAATTGGTTGAATTGGAAATTTTGCCCCTCTGTTCGCCAAGGGAAGTCTTGGGTAGGGATTCTGCAAGAATATTTTTATTCGAATAAATCTTATCCGAATACGAATATCGAAGAATATTCTTGGCGGAAAAATATTCTATATTCGTATAACTTATTCGAATATTCTTAAAATATTCGAATATTTTGTCGAGAATTTGTTCGATATTCGTATAAGATATTCTTATTCGTATTCGGATAAGAAACCCTAGTCTTGGGTGGCCACTTATTGACCCCCAAGGTCAATTATTTTACATTTTTGAGACCATCACCCAAAACAAAAGTTCCTTATTTTGTCAGTTTACATGACCAATCTGAATTTCAGCTCAATCGGAGCAACTAAATTTTTCCCCCTCTAGGGGTCACTCACTCCACCCCCTTAAGTGATATGGGCAAACATGTGTTCTATGATTTGCTAGATTTGGCGCGATATATAACATATTCAGCTTAATCGGATGAAGTATAAGAAAGTTTCATACAACACGAAAACCCCCCTGGTTACGCCCCTGGGGGGTAATTTGGGAAACCAACGAAAATGGCCCACCCTCTAGATCATACCTTACATCATGCAAAAAACCGTAGGTCTCTAGCTCTTATAGTTTCGGAGCCTTTGCGACTCGGACGGACGGACAGACGGACAGACACACATATCGGACACATAAGTGCATTTTTTTCAAAATTGATGAAAATGCACTAAAAACGACCATTGTGTGACGGTCAAAGAACACTGTGATGTCCTGAAAAAGGATGTTTAGCAAAAAATGAATGACTTCAAAAAACTGTGCTTAAGGAGGTTAACTGTGTAAAACTGTGCTTAAGGAGGTGGGAAGAACCTTACACTCCTTTATGACCCAAAAGATGGACAAACTTGGCTATCTTGGGCGATGAGGAAGCAGCTGGGATCGTATACCAGAAAGTGAGAAACTATTGGCTTAAGGAAGAGGTGAACGATCTCAAGAAATAACAATCAAAATCAACAGATTGATGCTGAATTTTACAAAAAGTGAATTCGGACTACTCGATGAACACATGAATTTCATAATCGAAGAACAGACAAAGGAAAATCTCCAACTCCAAATACTGGACTTTTCTCTTAAACGGGATGTGATACCCTTGCCCCGTAGCCCCGTAGCTCCCAAACGAGGGCTCCGATCTCAAAATGGTATTTAAGAGGTTCCCTCAACTTTTTAAGACGCTTCAGATGGTGCTCAAATTTTGACCCCGGAAGCTCTTGGTGAGGAGCTAGAGGGCTTTTTCGGCTGATTTTGGGGAGCTCTTCCGGGGGTCCTCCGAGCCAAATTTTTTTTTTTCGATTTCGAATCTTTTCACATTTTCCAGTCGACTGGTTTGACAACTTGGGTCTTTTGACTTTTAGTTTCGGAGCTATAAGCCTCCAAAGTGGGACATCATTGTTAAATGGCAAACCGCGGACAAAAGCACATTTTTAAAAAAATGTGCTAAAAACACTTGGAAAAATTTTACATTTACAAACCTCATTCAGACATTTACAAACCTCATTCAGGCGGAATAATGAGATTTATAGCGGACGAAACAAACAAAACACTGTACATACCCCGAGAAGAAATAATAGAAGGTTCAAGGATTTATAAAGACGCAAAGCCTTTGAGACCAAGTGTGTGCATCTCAGCAGTATTGAACCACAAAGACGTACCCGAAAAATGTTTCGATTCCATCGATGCAAAAAACCGCAGCTCTCTAGCTCTTCTGGTTCTTGAGTTATAAAATTTCAGACAGACAGACGGCAAAGCGGCCACAATAGTGCATTTTTTGCAAAATGTTGAAAATGCACTAAAAACTGTACTGAAATGCTTTTAGTGCATTTTCAGCATTTTGCAAAAAGTGCTCTTTTGTGGCCGCTTTGCCGTCTGTCTGTCTGTCTGTCCGTCCGAAATTTTATAACTCGAGAACCAGAATAGTTAGAGAGCTGCGAATTTTTGTATCGTGTAGGGCATGGTCTGTGGGGGTGCAGGCTAACAATTTCAGACCCCACCCTCTCTTGGGGGGGAATGGGGGGTGTTTTACGTTTGTATGAAAACTCCTTATATTAGATCCGATTGAGCTAAAATTTTAGTATGTTGTAGTCTGTACCAAATCTAGTAAATCATGGTACAACATGTGACCCCTACCATATACAGGGACGGAGCTAGGAGCCCTCAAAGTTTGGTCTTCTTAAAATCTTTTAAAAAGGCACCCTCAAGCTTAATCTCCGATTTTGCTTATTATATTTTTTTTCACATTTGAATGTTTTTCCATTCATTTTAACATTCGAATGTTTTGCCATTCGTCTAACATTCGAATGTTTTCATATGGGACAAAACATTCGAATGTTTATCATTCATTTAAACATTCCAACATACAGTTAAATTCGCGTAATATAAATTCGCGTAGTAGCAACTTCGTCTAATATCAACCAACTTTGATTCTCCCGGCCAAATTCTTCGATTTTACATGAACTTAAGTTCGTCTAATATTAATTCGCGTAATATCAATTTTCGCGTAATGTAAATGAAAAATCGATACCTCTGCGAAGAAATTTAGTTCCCGTAATATAACATAAATGTGAATTTTTATTGAAGTGGGACTTTTAGTTGAAAAGAAATCACAAGAAAGAAGTCTTAGATATGGATCGATGCTCAGCCGATTTCAAAATTCCAAAACTTAACCATATCGAAATATTCTATCTGCCTCCCAACACTACGTCTAAACTTCAACCCCTGGATGCTGGCATCATAGCAGCTATGAAGGCCTATTACAGACGCAAACTCATAAACCGAATGCTGGTTTCTTATGACAGTGGTTTAGAGTTTAACTTTAATTTGCTTGATGCCATGTAGTTGATCAAGGCTTCGTGGGAGGAAGTTTCTTAAAATACGATTATCAATTATTTAAAAAAGGCTGGTTTTTGTGTAGATGCTCTAGATTTTTAAGGAGTTGAAGAAATCCCTGAAACTATAAACCTTGCTGAAAACCTAAGGCGTTTAAACACTTTTATCGAAGTTGATGATAATTTTGAGAATTTCGTGCACATTGACAATAATTTGCAGACATCTTCCGAAATATCAATTCATGACTTAGCTTACGATGTCGACGTTAATTTTTCTTCTGATGAGGAAGAAGGGGCCACAGACATTGAAAAACAAACATCAAAACAAGCCTTAGAAGCAATTAAAGTGCTTGAATCTTTTGTATGTACTTCAGAGACTGAATAATAATTGTGGCCTCGTAATGCAAAACTTAAGAAGCGAGATTGAAAAGCACATTCTAATCAGCTATAACAGTACCCAAACCTCTTTGCTTCAATATTTTGATCAATAAATTAACATAAAATGCACATTTTCGTTTTATTTTAAAAGTTCGTCTAATATAAAGTTCGCGTAATATCAATTATTTTATCTTCTCCCCTGAGATTGATATTACGCGAACTCTACTGTACACAACATTTTTCCAACATATTCAACAACAATTTTGCCAACATATTTTTTCACATTCATATTGGTATAAATTTCATTCGAACAGAAACCCTACTTTTTAGAGAGGTTGTCACTGTTTCCGATGACCTCTGCGGTGCTTTATGGAGTCCCGGTTGAATTAATAACTTTTTAGACTTAGAAATAAATCTTTATTTCGATGAAAATTATAATTTCAACTTTTTTATGACACTTTCGAAACACACTTTGTCAAAGTCGAGCACCAACTGCTCGCTCTCCACCGCTACATCGTCGTCATCGTGCCGCGCGTCCAACCGACGCGCTGCAGCGCGGCATCACCGGCGATTATGGCATTCTCACCGACCGCTCTCGCTCATCTTTTTGAATCCGAGCTTTGCGGCCGTTGAGAATGTCACAATTCTGGCATCCCTTAAGGGGTTGAACCCGCTTTCGATGCTTCCGTCCTCCGCGTCGACCTCTCATCCGTTTAGGCAGTGGGCCCAAACGATCCTGTACCCGTCTCTTGGGTATTTGACCCACGATGTCGTCGTCTGACGGTTCCAAATCGATCAGTAGGATATCCTGGTCAGGAGAATCATTTACATTTACATTTATTTCTCTCATCAAATGAAGATGACCTTACATGAAAATATACATCGACAAAAGTCTCGTCAGAAATAAAAACTAAGACTAAAACTAAAACATCACACAGGGACTAGACAAAATTCCTCCTGGAGGACAGCCTATATCTAAACTCCTCTCGGGAACAGTCGTCGTCATAAAGGTCGGCGTTCTCGTTGAACAGCCTGATGCTCCTCATCACCGGGCTCGTCAACTCATACTCCCTGGAGCACGATGGAAGTTCCAGTCTCCGTGGTCCGCTCTGGAGACGCGTGTGTGTGGTCACTGTTCGCCATCGGAATCTCTCCTGCAGCCAGGGGGCGTCTATCCTCCCCCTGAGAGCATCAAAGGCGAACATCGCACAAGCCAGATTCCGGCGGCCCTCGAGGGTCGGGAGGTGAAGGAGCTGGAGCCTATCGCGGTATGGAGGGAGGGTGTAGCAATCGGACCAGGGGAGGTTCCTCAGGGCGAAGAGGAGGAACTGCCGCTGGACAGACTCGACCCGATTGCTGTCTCTGGCAGTGCTGGGCGACCAAGCTGGGCTCGAGTGTTCCAGCAACGGACGAACAAGGAAGGTGAAGAGGGCTTTCGTCACGTGGGGGCAGTGGAAGTCCCTCGCGTTGCTCTTCAAGAAGCCGAGAAGCATATTGGCTTTTGAGCAGACATGTTCGACGTACCTCGTGTTGAGCCACACCCCCATATTACGGACAGCCTCGACTCTGCGCAGTGGACGGTCCTGGACTCAGAGGCGTAACTGGGTTTTAAAATAGGTAGGGCACACACCAGATTTGTTGCCCCCCCCCTATACCAACCCCCCCCCCCATGTTTAGCGTTTAAGAATTTTTTATGCAAAAACGGTCATGTATTTTGCACATTTCAAAATTTTGGTTAATTTTTTTTAATGAATTAATGAATCTGTAAAGTACATAAATCCCCTCGCGCCTCCCATTCTTTCTTATTTTACAATACTTACCAACAGTCTCTAATAATATATATTAGGAACTAAAGTTGTAATTTTAATTTAAACAAGCTTTAGAAGAATTAAAAAACAATCCAGGTACATAAATAGTTTTTTATTTTATTTTTATAACCATGCCGGGATTTTGAAGGGCAAATTGATCAATTATGTTGTTATTGTCCAAGTCACGCATAAGAAGTTTTTCCATGTACAGGAAAGCAAGGTGGGAAAATCGAGTTTCCGAGCAACTACCCCTGAATATATTCAAAATGTTGCCCCTACTAGAGGCTTGAAGTTTGAATTATTATCAATCTTCATATTCAAAATGTTGCCCCAACAAATATTCAAATTGTTGCCCCTGAATATATTCAAAATGTTGCCCCTACTAGAGGCTTGAAGTTTGAATTATTATCAATCTTCTTACTCAAAATGTTGCCCCTGAATATATTCAAAATGTTGCCCCTACTAGAGGCTTGAAGTTTGAATTATTATCAATCTTCATATTCAAAATGTTGCCCCAACAAATATTCAAATTGTTGCCCCTGAATATATTCAAAATGTTGCCCCTACTAGAGGCTTGAAGTTTGAATTATTATCAATCTTCTTACTCAAAATGTTGCCCCTGAATATATTCAAAATGTTGCCCCTACTAGAGGCTTGAAGTTTGAATTATTATCAATCTTCATATTCAAAATGTTGCCCCAACAAATATTCAAATTGTTGCCCCTGAATATATTCAAAATGTTGCCCCTACTAGAGGCTTGAAGTTTGAATTATTATCAATCTTCTTACTCAAAATGTTGCCCCTGAATATATTCAAAATGTTGCCCCTACTAGAGGCTTGAAGTTTGAATTATTATCAATCTTCTTACTCAAAATGTTGCCCCAACAAATATTCAAATTGTTGCCCCTGAAATGTCAAAATGTTGCCCCCCCCTATGTACCTTGACCCCCCCTCACTCCGATATTAAAGTGGTTTTACGCGTTTCAGACCATTTGCGATTTTAACACTTTTCAAAAATTTGGTAGGGCACCGCCTACCCGTGCCCTACCTCAGTTACGCCTCTGCCTGGACTGTGTACCCGGTGGGGAACTGAGATGAGACCTTGCGTCGGGAGAAGGTGATGACTTCACACTTCTCCACGTTTAGCTACATCGTGTTACTGGAGCACCAGTTTGCGAGAGCGTCAAGGTCTTGCTGGAGCCCAAGTGAGTCCTGCTCAGTACCTATGGACCTAAACATCTTGAGGTCGTCCGCGTACGCCAGTGCGTTGGATCGCTGCACGAGCCTCACCAAGTCGTCGATGTAGACTGCGAACAGGAGCGGACCGATGTGACTCCCCTGGGGGACCCCCGACGTCACACGGATGGGTCTCGACTCCACGCCATCGATTCGCACCAGCTGCGTGCGCCCGGTCAGGTACGAGGTGGTCCAGTCCATCAGCTGCTGGGAGAAGCCGAACCCGCGCATCTTGCCGATCAGGATACGATGGTTGACGGTGTCGAACGCCTTGGAGAAGTCGGTGTAAATGGCGTCCACCTGAACGCTCGACCTGAGACCCCCGAGCACGGCCTGTTTGAACGACACAAGGTTTGTCGTTGTAGATCGGCCGGCCATGAAGCCATGTTGAGATGCGTGCAGCAACTCCTTGACCGGCTCCGCCACCTTCGCTGAGACGAGCTTCTCGAAGAGTTTAGGGATCGCACTCAGGATTGCTATCCCCCGGTAGTTCCTGATGTCCGAGCGGTCACCGGACTTGTGGATCGGGATGAGGAAGGAGGGCTTCCAGCAGCTGGCGAAGGTCCGTGTCTCCAAAGACATGTGAAACAGCTCAAAGAGCGGGTCACAGAGCTGTTCAGCGAAGTCCCGCAGGAACTTGGTCGGGATACGGTCCGGACCACCACCTTTCTTAACGTCCCTTGAGGACGTCCTCTCGAGAGATGGGGGCGTCGATGATTGGAGGCCTCTGATGGGAGCTGGCTGGGAGAGGTATGGAGTTGTCCTCGACATACACGCTCTCGAACCAGGTGGCAAAGAGGTCCGCCTTTGCTCGGGATGAGTCGCCTTCCTGTTGATCGAGACGCAGTGCTGCAGGGAGTACAGTGAACTTGCGCAAGCGCCTCACAAAGCCCCAAAACCCCCTCGGGTCCTCTCCCAACTTCACTGCGGAGGACTGCAGGTATGTTGAGTAGAGGCGGGTGTTGAGTTCGAGGTACTGGTCACGGACGGCCTGCAGGTACTCCAGGTTGGCTGCGGTGGGGCATCGGGTTGCCTTTCGATGGGCTCGGTTCTTCCGATTCCGTAAATTGGCCAGCGTACGAGAGAACCAAGGGCATGAGTCTTGGCTAGGCTTACCATCCCTCCCGGTTTTCCGGGACATGTCCCGGTTTTTGGCTATCTGTCCCGGTGTCCCAGTTTTAATCCAAAATGTCCCGGTTTCTATGATTTGAGTAAAAGTGATCTTTTAAATATGACATATAAACATGATTTAAGCTTAGTCGGGGACGAACGCATTTGAGTGCATTTTCAATTCGCTTTGTTGCAAAAGGTCGTAGTGAAAATATTTGGTCCTAAATTCCGACACTGTAGAAACTTTTTGGATCCCTGACTTTGATCCCACAGGTCATAGAGCCTTAATGCAGGAGGATATTTTGCTAAATTTAATGTCATCTAACATTTGCCCAAGTTTAAGTTCAATTGGAGTTAAAAAATTTTCACCTTATACTAACTTTGGGAGCCCTCAGCTCCACACTCTTAGGTCATAGAGACTTACTATAGAACTGTTTTTTGCTGGATTTAATATCATCTAACAGTTGCCAAAGTTTCAGCTCAATCGGTTGAATTTGAAATTTTGCCCCAAGCTACGCCAGGGGAAGTCTTGGGTAGCCACTTATTGACCTCCAGAGTCCATTATTTTACATTTTTGAGACCATGACCCGACACAAAAGTTGCTTATATTGTTATTTTACATGACCATTCTGAATTTCAGCCCAATCGAAGCAACTAAAATTTTTCCCCCCTTCGGAGGCTTCTCACCCCACCCCCTTAAGTGATAGGGGCAAACATGTGTTCTATGATTTGCTAGATTTGACACGATGTATAACATATCCAAAATTTAGCTCGATCAGACGAAGTATATGGAACTTTCATACAACGGGAAAACCCCCTTAATCACCCCCCAGGCAGTTTTTCGGAAAAACCAAATCATTTGGGCCACCCTCCAGACCATACATGACAACATGCAAAAAACCGCAGGTCTCTAGCTCTTGTAGTTTCGGAGCCTTTGCGACTCGGACAGACGGACGGACGGACGGACGGACGGACATATCGGACACATAGGGTAAGGTTCGAATTATGGAACAGTCGAATTGTGGAACACCTTAAGCAATTTCGCTCTTACGCCCTTAGGACAATGTTTTTTCCCCCCTTGAGTTATATTTCTAAACTTGTAATTTTTATTACTATTTTTTCCAATTGAAAAAAAGTTTCTATCTCAAAGGTTGCATGAATGAAAAAATTTTTTCTAAAAATAATTCAAATTTCTTAAGAAATTAAGAATTTTGATTATTTTTTCTTAAGGTTTTTAGGTATCTAAAACTAAGTGTAAAGTAACAAATGTGGTATCGTCGTTTAAGTTAGAGTCTGAGTTTTCGATTAAGCCTACTTTTAAATGAATCGAGCTTATATTAAGGGAGTAACGAAAGTTCAAAAAAATTCTTCATTATGTCGAATTGTGGAACATGGAGGATCGAATTGTGGAACAAGGGAAATGATCCTTCGGGAATAGCTGAAAAACAATGGAGGAAGGAACTTTGAACCTCTCTAACTCCCTTAATATTAAGGGGGTCCATCTAGGATTTTTTATGGGTATGAGTGGGGGGTTGAAGAAGCCTCCACCAAACCGGAAGTTGGCCCGCCGCCATCTTGGATTTTTATTCCTGAAAAAATAAATGCATTGGAGTTGCCTCAGAAAATTATTTATTGCCGCGTTATCTTACAAGATAGGACACTACTTGCCTAGCAATTATTTTAGACAAAACTTTAATAAGTTGTTTGATATGCTTAGACTAGTTATAGCTTTTAAGGTACTAGCGTGAGAGTCGTGCAAAGTTGAAAAACGAAAAAAAAGTTTTTCTTTATTTTCTGGTGGCGCCCTCTTTTGAGATAAAAAATTGTTACTTGCACCAAAATTGCACGCTAACATTCCCTTTAGAAAATGTTATCAACTATTTAGAACAAATGCTTATTGCGGCCAGGAAAAACCAAAAACTAAAATTAAGAGATTTGTTCTTGAATTTTCAAAAAATTCCTGTGGGCTTATTAGAGAGTAAATTTCCAAAACTTTACATGTTTTGTCAATGACTAGTTAAGGACTACCTACACAAAAAAATTCAACTGCTTATCTAAAGGGAGAGCTGAGTTAGAGCTCAGTCAATATTTGCCCCCAAATCTCACCGGAAATCAACCATGCTGACTGAACCGGAAGTACAATTTCAGTTCCAAATGTGGTTTTAGGATTGCTCAAACGTCCATTACATACTTCCAAAACGTCAAACTTTTGTCTCTTAGGTTCAGGTTCAGGTTCAGTTTGCGGTTGGTCATGTAAAACCAGCACCCCAGCCACTTTCGGCTTATTGTGCATACCGCGGTCATCATCACCCTAGTCGGAGTCTATACCAGCTTCATCCTCACTAGGAGTGAGGTGATCTGTGGTATCTCCAACCCCATCAGGTCAGAGGGAGTAGCCTTAGCCATTCCCCACAGTCTGACCCTCGCCGCATCCAGAGCGACACAGCTGCACAACAAGTGTTCAGCCGTCTCGTCCCCAGAGCCACAGAGTCGACACAAGGTTGACTCTTGTGGTATCCCGATGGTGTCGAGGTGCTTCCGGAAAACCCCATGGCCCGTCAGAAGACCTATCACCATCCTGAGCTGTTGTCTGCCAAGGCGCAACAGCTGTCTCGTCTTCCTCTCTGAGTGACAGAGAATGAATTCCTTGGAGTGGTTCTGAAGAGGATATCTCTCCCATCTCCTCCCGGTCTGGTGCTCCAACCATCTCGATATCTCCGTGTGGGCTGAACACAGAGCTAAACCGAAAGTTGGTGATGGACCACAGAAAGCTCTCTCGGACCCCAATCTGGCCAGAGAGTCAGCCCTCTCGTTGCCCTCTATGCCACGGTGGCCTGGCACCCACGTGATGTCAACCAGGTTGTCCCTCCCTAGCATCATCACGCGTTGAAGGCAGCT